>PVHX01000939.1:0-240814 GCA_004024805.1 Geosciurus inauris
GAACTTTCTTTGCCACTACCCAGCTGGGTACAAGGACAATTCTCTACCAGACCACTGCAGTTCCCATCTTTCCACCTCAAGGGCCCCTGTCCTTTATATAATTAGGTTCAGCAAATAAGACTCATGTTAGAATATTGAGAAAAGGAATGGACACAAAGAAACCCAATGGCAAGTGCCCATCGATCTTTTTTTACTGTTACCTGTGGTGGCTTCTCGTCCCTTCTCCGCCCATACTAAAAACCAGGGCTCCCAATGGCCCTGCTTCTTACGAGCTGCTTTCCCACCGCCTGGTAGTGTTCCTGAAGCCGCCTCCATCCCAGGTCCAGCTGGTCCGTGGGTTCCCCCATGACATGGTCCCCCATCGCACTCACTGGCTGAGAACGTTCCCTACGAGGACGGCCACCGTGAATCCCGCGGCAGGCATACACAAACGCAGCCTCCTCGGGACCCAGCAGCAACTTGATGGCAGGAAAGAGGCCTGAAGGCACGTTACTTATCCCTCTAATTGGCAGGTCATCGTGAATGTGCACGTGGACCCCTTATAAACAGCCTGTAGCCTCTTGGGACCCACAGCCAGCTCCAGCAGAGTTGCCCAGTGATGTGTGCTGGAGTCTGGGGAGGGCAAGGTTGGACCCCAGCATTTCCCCCATGGCTCGTGGGTTGAGATTTTCTATATTTGCTTCCAAAGTCCCTTTCTTCCTAGTCTGGCTCACCTCAGGCATGATCTGGGGTGGGTACTCCTTGGCCCTCAACCCTGCAACCCACTCGTGCAGACATGGGCAGAGATGAGCTGGCTGGAGTGTGGAGGAGACAGAGCAGAGGCCAGGGTGGCTTGATGGCCGAGGGAGTCAGAAAGGATGCAGGGCCCAGAGGAGCCAGGACGTCAGCTGAGATGGGGCTAGGATGGGAACAGCAGGAGAACCTCTGAGATCAAAGGAGAAGACTCCCAGGTAGAAACTGCTGGAACTGGAGGCAGAAAGACACTGAGATCTGACTTTCTTCAGTGTTGGACCAGAAGCCAGCAAGAGTACAGAATCTCACTGGTGGGCTCACCAATCCCAGCTCCTTCCTGGAGAAAAACCCCATCCACCACACCCCGGCACGGAATGACCCAGATGAAGGATCTTCTAAAATCAAACACTCCGTGTCACAACGATGGTTGTCATCGTTCTCAGACTCAGGCTCCTGACAAGGGACCACGGAGCTCACAAAATTCAACCCCGGCCTGCCTCTCCCACCTCATTCTGCAGCTCTTATTCCTCTCCAAGCGCCAACCCTGGGAACCACGTAAGTCCTGGCCTGCCTCAGGGCCTTTGTACTGGCTGTTCCCTTGGTCAAGAAAGCTCTTTCCCTGGACCTTTGTATGACTCTCTCTAGTCTATTATTTAAGTGAACCTTATCGTGTCCCCTCCTCAAAGAGGCCTGTCCTGCCCCAAGTTCAAGTAGCTGGCCAGTCCTTTCATCTTGTGTCACTTTAATTGTCTGCACACTTTTCACCGTCCGAGACACGTATGCTTTCTAATCTGCTTACATGTTTATCATCCATCTCTTTCCCTACTATGAGGTCTACGAGAACTGATGTGCCCCTAGATCAGAGCCTGGCATATAGTAAGTGCTCAGTAAATACCTGCTGTATGTATCAACAAACAGGGCTGAGATTCTCACTCCTGGGTGAGGCAGCCCATTGCTTTTTGGGAAACTGCAGCACCAGGTTTTGAAAGGGTCTGAGGTCACAGCTGATCGCTGTAGGAGAGAGGTCTGTGATCAAGTAGCAATGTCTGCCATGGGCTTAGTCAGAAGTAACAGGACGCGTGCCGCATACGTGCTACATGTGGATTAGATCGGAAGCTTGCTGGAAATAAGACAGTGTCTGCTTAGGCTCCTTTGCAGCCTCTGGCAGTTGTCACCGGCTTGGTGCTCGGTCATGACTGATTGGCTAAGTGGGGGTTGCTCAACTTTGAGGCCCAGGTTCCTGAAGAGATAGAAAAAAACATCTAAGCCAGTGGTTTTCAATTTTTTAGAAAAACCTACCGTGTTCTTTCTTCAAAGGACATCTTACTTGAAACAGGCATATTAGCAGATGAAAGCTGCTCTGGCGGAAACAGGGCTTGGGGCCCAGAGCCCCACCTTCCTGCACCCCTCCACCAGAGGCACCCCTGAGTTACCAGCTTGAGAACCATGAGTGAGGAACTGGAGGTCCAGAGACGGGAAATGACTTCCCCAAGGTTCCACTGCAACCAGAGCCCAGGCCAGTGCCCTCTAGACTCCCAGTTCAGTGCTCCTTGACCACATCTCCAATTGGCCTTGGCTTTGGTCTGGGCTCTGAGGGCAAGAAGGGACACCCCCCACGTCCCTGCGGGTGGGTGGGTGGACAGCGAAGCGTCCGTCTTCTGCAGCCCCTGGGAGGGGCACGGGCCTGGCACATCCTGGAAGGGGCAGCCTTCTGCTCTGTTTATTTTGCTCTTGGAGCCCTGGGGCGCCGCGTTGGAAAACAGCTCTCTCCCTGCCGGAGCTTTATTAATTAAAGCATTTCCCCTCTTTGGTAGCAGCTGCTTCGAAAGAGCTCAGCAAATGTTTAATTCATTGGTTCCGAGCTGGTTCCCTCAACTCCCCACAACAACCTCTTCCTTCAAAGTGCTTTCCCGGGAAACCCTCCCGGCTCCAGGGCGCTTCCCTGATGCTCCGGGAGCCGCTGTCAAGCGCCCTCTCCTCCGCGGGGCCGCAGGTGATTTGTTCTGCAGCTGCTGGAGAAATCCATAGGCACGAGCAGTGCTGGGCGCAGCCCGCGTCCTCTTGCAGGTGCTGTAAAAGGCCGTGATTTGTTGAATTACTACACGAGTATTTAATGACCATCTTCCGTGGCTGTTTAGAGGCAAAAAAATGAGGACATTGATTACCCAATGAAGCTGATTAGCGCCTCTGGCTTCCCAAGGTGTGTGTGTTGGGGGACGGCTGCTGCGGGCACCAGGCTGTCTCTGACAGGGTGTCCCCGGGAAGCAGCATGTGGGGGGCCGCATCCTCCTCCCGGCTCAGGGCAGTTAGGTAGAAGGGGGCTCATCTCCTGCAGGGTCTCATGGGACTAGTGAAGGGTGATTCCCTTTGATGGAAGTCTGCAGACCATGATGTCCCCAAGCATGGGCTTATGTGATCAGGTGCACCTGCCCCGGAACCCCACCCCACCCCAACTTCCTGACCTCTCAGGAGACCCAGTTTGAGCTTAGAGGCTGTAGCTAATACACCCTCTGAAGATCTGGAGATGCTGAGCTGAGAGAGAAGCAGCCCTGTTCCGCCTGAGCTGTGCAGAGCTGAGCTCAGCCCTTCCCCGGCCCCTCCTGGAGCCCCCCAGTTCACGACTCCCTTGCATGACTCCTTCCGTGGGTGTGCGGCAGGGTTACATCCAGCCTCTTCCCTCCCTCCCAGGGGAGCACTGTAGCTTGGACTCCTAGTGACATCATAGTGTCAACCAAGTTTCTAACAGCAAGCGAGTCCTGTGCAACATAGGACTTCAGGGTTACCAGGACCAGGCTACCTGGGACACACATTCACACCCCATGACTTGTCACTAACAGGGATGGCTTCGTCAGTCCCAGATGGACAGCTTCCTACCAACTCTAGCCACACTCGGTGGCCCACCCTTGTCACTCCCGGGCACTGTCAGGCCCGAAAGAGCAGAGGGCTGGGGTCAGGCAGACTGGGCTCAAACCCGGAGCCCAGCACCTATCAACCAAGGTGTGGCCCTGGGCAAGCTGCGGAACCTCTTTCTGCCTCAGGGTCCTCGTCTGTCAAATGAAGATAATGCCAGAACTCACCTCCAGAGGTTGCCGTGAAGACTCCTTCACTCAGACAATAAATATTCATTGAGTGCTTAATATAATTCAGACAGGTCCTGGCCCTCGCCAAGCAGGGTCAGGAAGACACTCCACATACTAAGCAAATTGATGATATGGTGTTAAAGAGGAGCAGAGGAAGACCAGCAGGCCGGGAAGGGCAGGGTGGAGTCAGGTGCCAGCTGTGGACAGAGCTGCCTGGGTTGCAGGACCCAGTGGGGGAGGGGCAAAGAGGAGAGAGCGCAGAGGGCCAAGCAGGCGCGTCTGGGGAGAGTGGTCTGCCAGAGGGACCCGCTCCCGTGTCTGAGGTCCTTACGGCTGGAGCCTGGGAGCCAGCAGCACGGGAGATGGGGCCATCAGAGTCTCCCCCAAGGTCTTCCTAAGGACCCTCTGAGTGGAACCAGGTGGAGCACAGTGCCCAGCCCGGCCAGTGTCCATCAAATCTGCACCATTTCTTTAAAATCAATCTCTTTTCTATAAAGGAGCCGCATGGGGCCACTCACCTTGGAAAGAAGCCCCCCTGCCCCTACTCCCAGAAACAAATATTGCCAATCAGACGCTTGCTGGGCGCAGAGGTTCTCTTCCGGTTCTTGCTATGGAGCCTCCTCCTAGGTCCTGCTTCTCCTGAGAATAAGTGGATTTAGTCAAGTGAGCGCTCCCTGCGCACAGTAGCCCCAGGCAGGGAAGGGGTAAGAAAGGAGGAGGAGGAAAGGGGGAAGGAGAGAGGGGAGAAGGGCCAGCAGTGGGGAGATAAGGAGAAGGAAAGGGGGAGGAGGGAGGAGGGAGGGGAGGAGGGAGAAGGAGAGGGAGGAGGGAGCACTCTCAGGAGACCAGTGTCCTTCAGCTTCCCTCAGCTAGGGGATCCCCACGTGGCTCCCTCCCAGGGCGGGCTCTCTGCAAGCTTCAAAGAGGTGGTTATTTTGGGTGGCAGCGTGATTAGGAGCTTGGCAAGCAGGAAATTGAGTGGTGACTAAGGTTGTAATAAGTTGACAACATCAAATACCATCACCCCCAGGACATGCAAATGATCACGTTTTTACCCGGGATTTGCCATGCAAATACCAATTAGCAGGGAAAGTATCTGCCTCCATAGGGGGAGGCTGGCTCTCCTCCCCATGCCCCCCCACCACTGTCTCTGCAGGAGGGTGAGCCAACCTGAGGGGACAGTGCTTGGAAGTCCCCAGCAGAAGGGAAGAGGAGGGCTGCTGGTCTTGAGGAAGGTGCCCAATGCGGGCCCAGAACCCTCTGCCACAGGCTCTGTGCGTGGCCTGGTCTTAGGCTGCTCGAAGCTCCTTGACCAGCCCCTGGGCTGCTGGTCCCTTCTGCACTCTGCTGACCTGAGGAGCCTTGGCAGCTTGAGGACTGCCCACCATCAGAGACTCACTTTCTGCAGCTGGTGGCCATGTAGCCAGAGATGTTCTGCCAAGGAGGAGCCTGGAATGAGACGGGCAGGGCAGTGTGGGGTCACGGGTCAAGAGTCCTGCTCTACTGTGTCGTAGAGACTGACCCCAGAGGGTATGGGGCAGATGGCAGGAATCACTGGAAAGGAGCCCCCAGTGCTCCTTCTCCTGGCCATACATTCACCCCTCCTCATGCACCTGACCCTGAGCAGGTAGCCCCACACACTGCCGCCCCTAGCCGGCCTGCAGCCTCCCTTGGTGAGGAGAACTTGATCTTCGTTCTGGTGGCACAAGTTTTGGCTGAGCCTTGAGAGGGAGTAAAGGAAAGGGAGAAGGGGAGGGAAGGGGCTCTTGGTGGAAAGAAATCTAGCAAAGGTCAGATTTGAAGGTTAGAAAATGTGTGCTGAGTGCCGAGGTCAGCGGGCCCAGCATCTGCCCACCCTCTCCCACCACCCAACAGTTCACCCATCCACCCAGCCAACCCACCAACACACCCACCCATCATCCAACCACCAACTAACCCAACCTCAAATCCATCCTCATGGCCCCAACCTATCACTCAATCCACCAGCCTCCCTTCTAACCCAAGCCAACCCTCACCCACAGCCAATCCACAGCTCAGGCTAAGAGCATTCACTGGGAAGCAGGTGGCCAATAGCCCTGGGCCACTTCTCTACATCTCTGTCTTGGAGCTCTTGTCTTCAGTGGTGATAATTATACGTGAGCTGTCGTGAGGAGCTACTGGCTTCTTGGGAGGATGGACATCATCCCAGGCACAGGGTCTAGGAGGCAGCAAAGAATCAATACATGGTGGTACTTGCTACTTTAAGTTGATCTGATTATCCCCAAGCCAGTGGGGCCCATAAGGCAGGGGAGCACTTTTTGCCCAGGTCCAGATCTGGAAGGGAGGAGAGGGATGCCCAGGGCCTCCCCTGCCCCACCCCTCCATCCTGCCTCAGACAGACCCGCTGGGGCAGCTGGGTCCCCTGGGGTATGTCAGCAGGGAATCTGTGGTGCTCCCAATGCTCTTCCTCTGTCCTGCACCTTAGCTGGGGGGCACCTGGGCGAGCTGGCCCAAGCTGGGCCGTGGAGAGCAGGCCCCGTCACATGCGTAGATCTTTCTGCCTTCTCCAGGGTCGCCGGCTGGCTCGCCCCTTCTCCCACTCCTATCCCCCCAGAGCTGCGGAGGGAAGGGAAGGTTTTCTGCAGGCCGTGTCCAGCCAGAAGCTTCTACCAGCTTCCACGCAGCTGCCTCAAGAAATGCTTTCCCTCAGCTGCCTCAAGAAATGCTTTCCCAGTTTGGATTCATCCACCAAACCCCTCTGACATCCCCTGAGGAGGTCCCCTTCCAGCTCCTTGGAGAGCTGAAGACCACCAGCAGCACCCAGGCTCAGAGGCCACTCAGGCCACTGAGGTGGATGAACTCGAGAGAGGCTGCCTGAACAGGAATCAGGCCACTGTTGCTGCGTGTTGCCCTGATGCCCTGGGGTGGGCCCCCGCACCCCCCCAGTGCCAGGCGGGGCCGAGGGGGGTTATTAGCCTGCCGCCTGCCGCAGAGCTCTTACAAGGCACAGTCAATTTCATGCCCTGTCTCTTCCCTCTTTGGTCTGCAGTTTCTGCTCTATTTGTCCAAAATGAACAGAGATGAAGTAAAATGAATTACAGTCTCTCCTTCCCCTCCGCCGCCTCCTGTTCTCCCCGGCCCTCCTGCACCCCTGGCTCCTGCCCAGTGCTCCTGTGCCTGAGCTGCTTAGGCTCTTCTTCCCTGGTCCCCTCTCTCCTGGTGCCATTAGAATCTGCCACTCCCAGGCGCGCACTGTGGTGCAGCCTGTAGTCCTAGCTGTCTGGGACCGTGAGGCAGGAAGATTGCTTGAGCCCAGGGGTTTGAGAGCGGCCTAGGCGGCTTAGCAAGACCCCAGCTCAGAAGAAGAAGAAGAAAAAGTAAAGAAAAATCCCAACTGCGTCCTGCATTGGCCCACGCACATGGCCACTCAGCGAATGTTCCCTGGGCTGCCTGCCAGGGCTCCCGCCCTGCTGCTCACCAGGCTCTCACCACTTCTCTCTGCCGCTGGGCAGGGCAGGGGTACCTGGGCCTGTGCCAGCTGACCCCGTAACTTTCTTGGGAAGGAAAGGCTCCCTCTCTCTGGACTTGAGAGCTCCATCTCATCTGTGGTTATGGCTGGACACTGTCCCCAAGGTATCACTAAATATTATGGGACTGGCCTTCCAGCTGGGGGTCGACTCTGACCCCCAGCCATGGTCTCACGAGCTTCAGGTACATATGGTGTCTGGGGCCTCTTCTCTGAGGTCTGTCTTTTTGTTGTCCAGCCACTGAGGTGGCTGGGTCAGAAACAGAGCTGGCCCGCACCTCCCTACAGAAGTGTGGAGCTGGGCCCCAGGTGACTGCTCAGCTTCTGAATGGCAGACACCCGGGCTTTGACGTGGTGAAGCTGGGACTCATGTGGCCACATCTGGCCCTTTGCAAGGGATAAAGGAAAAGTGGTGTGCAGAGAAAAAGAGTCGGTCCAAATGGACGAGCAGAGGACATCCTAAGGGCTGAAGGCATGGAGAGACGCAGACGGAGGGACGGGACAGAGAGCGTGCAGAGACGAGAGACGAAGGTGGAGACAGAATCAAAGATGGAGAGAGCAATGGGGAGAGTGAGACAGAAACAGAGAGGGACCCTGGGACAGTGAGAGAGGAAAGGAAAGTAAATAGGGGAAGAGAGAGACAGGGGCAAAGTCAAGGAAGAAGACACAGAGGCACAGAGGCAGCCGGAGGCAGAGTGAGAGGGCAGAGAGAGCCGGCACACCCAAAAGACGGGAGTGCAGACTCAGGGGCCGCTGCTCAACCTGCCACCAGCCACCCGCTCCCTGCCCCACCCCTGTCCTTGGAAACTGTATAATGAATCTCCCTTTTGCACAGGTCAGGCTATATGGGCTTCTGTCCCCGATAACAATTAAGGGTCTTGATGTGACCCTGATTCCTTTGGGCTTGTTCAGGGAACCCAGTGCAGTCCTGGTCCCAGGCCCCTGTGTGGACCTTTAGTCCCCACTCCTTACAAATCCCCACCCGCAGCCCTTCTCCTCCCCACCCAGGGATTCCCGGCTCCTGCGGTGTCTTTATTCTTCTGACTTCCGTTTGGCAGATGCTGCCCAGCATCTCTGAGCCCCTCACCAGGGTGCTCAGAGGTGCTGGGCCTAGGGTCTCATCTTCCTTCCGCAGCCCTGTAAACTTGGCCTCATTTCCCTCGCCTGCCGACCAGGAGACCAGGCTCAGCAAGGTTAGGTGACCTGCCGGGCTCACCTTGCTGGTGAGAAAAGATGTGGGTCTGCTTCCTGGCCTCACTCCAGAGCTTTTCTCTGCTGTTCTCAAACCAAGCCTGTTCTGTAGCTGGTAGACCTCATGGAAGCCACGGGGTCCATCTTAGGAGCACTCTGTGAGCCCCCCAAGCTGCAAGACCTCTGGGCAGCTGCTAAGCCCTGAGGGAGATGGGGAGACAGACTCAAGCACATGTGGTTGTCAGAGGGGCAGAAGTTCAGATGGCCACAGATCTGTCCAGAGTCATGTGGCAGCTGCCCAGACTGGGACCACCTCTCTTGCTCCAAGCTGGGGGTGGGGGCTTTGGGGTGATGATAAGGCAAGAAGAGACGAGCCCAGCAGACCCAACCCCTTTCTCCTGGGTGGCCTCTGGAGGTGAGGCTTTATTTCTGGAACAAGTGTCTTTTGGTGTCAGTTACGATCCCCACTGAGGAGTCACCATGTAGGCAGGAAAACGGAAGGTGGAAGGTACCCCTTGGGGAACTAGCTGGAACCCTCCGGGAGCCCCTGAGTCCCAGCTCTGCAGTTCCAGCCTCTCCATTTCTTTCCAAATTCTAAAACAGGAGCTGCAAACCCAGCCGCCTGAGGGCCTGGGTGCATTAAGAAACTGAGCCAAGTGGGCTGGGTGTGGCTTGATAGGTAATGGCCAGGACTGCAGCTAATGCGGGGAATGCCTGTCCCACTGAGCAGTGCCTGGTGACCATGTGGGACTGTGGTCCAATTGGCCAAGTTTCCTCTGGGCTCAGGAAAGTGACAGATCTGGATGTTTGTATGTATTTTTAAAAACATGCTGTAGACCAACATTTTCAAATAGATGTGCAGGCCAGATTGGGCCCACAGGCTGTGTTGGTAATCATTGCTCTAAATGCCCTGAGTTCTAAAAGCTCCAGAACTCTCCAGGATGCCAAATTCTCCCCTATGTACATTGCCATCCAGGATGGATGGATCGCATTTGCCGGGCTGAAACTGTTTCCAAACCACTGCCTTCGACAGAAGGGTTAGTAATTACACTCGGACATTAATATTTAAACCACAAACAGAGTTAGCGTGCTAATACTGTCCCTGAAGGCTTCGGACTCATTTAAGTTTTATCCTTGTGAGACCTAATTATTGTCAGCAATAAATCCTGAAAGGCTGCAGGATTAGGGCCAGGGAAGGGGAGTCAGGCAGAGGCCTGAGGCCAGTGGCTGACGAGGCTGAAGCAGTGTGGCTCCTGAGCAGGGCTCAGCTGCAATGGCCATGTGGGTGACGGCCCAAGAGGGCTGGGGGCGAGAGACTGGGCGGTGTCCTCCAACTGTTTCTGTGATTAGGGATCTTGCTCTTAATACTTCCCCCCCATGAGGACTGGGGCATCTGATTCACTCTGGAAATCCTCCCCCACCCCCGCAGTCTCTGAACTTTGACCCTTTGGCCCAGCTATGGGAGACACCACCACCCACTGGCTTAGGGGAAACTCCTGAGGGAGAAATTGGCATTTTGTGATTTCTGCACTTAACTGCGGAAAAGAAAATGGGTATGTGTAGGAGTTGTGAGGTCGAGGGCAAAGGGTAGAGCCAGGCGTATGGGGGGCAGAGGAAGCTGACAGCTTCCCAGAGACTGGTTTCCAGAAGCTTCTGTGATGCCCAGCTTCTGCTGGATTGCTGGATTGCACTGGGCTGAGGAGCCTTCTGCCTTGCTCACCAGACGGCAGCCAGTCGCATATCCGCACAGCTGGGGCTTGGGGCTGGGATGACAGGGAGACTTGGGCAGAAGGAGTCTGGAAACGCTCACCCTCATCTATAGCCAGGTTTGGCCTTGAAAAGGGGTCTAGGTGGGGAGTCAGGGAGGAAGAGAAAGCCACAGAGCCCAGCGTTCCATTCTCAAAGCCGGTGTTCTCCTCGCAGGGCGGGGGCTGAGGGCTGAGATGTGGGCCTGGGGCCTGGTTGGAGTCCCAGCCTTGCCTCCTATCAGCTCTGTGGCCAGACTTCTTTTCCTTCTTCAAGAAATGGGGTCATTTCTGGGGCATAGAGTTAAAGTGAGAAAATGCAGCTGCAGCACGGGCACGGAGGGGCCTGAGGAGTGGAGCCGCTCAGCCTGTTGATGCCTGTTCCTTTCTCCAGGGGGCCCACGTGCCAGCCGAGGACGCTTTACCTGAAGCAGAGCAAGTGGGCTGGGGCCCTTTCCCTGCTGGCCCCGGGGCCAATACAGCACACAGCTCCCCGCAGCCAGACCCTGTGGCCTCCCTACAAGGCCCCCGTGGCCTGCCAGGCCTGCAGCTGTCTGCTCTCTGCCTGCCCCAGAGAATTTGTGAATTTTCTGTTTATCTCCAGAAAAGAAAGGCCAAAGATAAATACCCTTGGATGAATCCGCTGGAGGAACAAATGGGGCCGTAACTCAGCCAGGGACTTCCTGACAGGTGTGGGCACCCACGCCTGCAGGCCTGCAGCAGGCAGCAGAGAAACCCAAGGGGCCAACCGGAAGGGCGCTGAGGCTTGCGCCACCTGACCTTCTGGCCTGGGGACCAGAGTCTGAGAGGGACAGCTATGCCAGGGAGGCAGGAGGTGGAGAGTCACCGCCCACCCCTACAAAGCCAGGGAGAAGCTGACAGGGCTGGGAGAAGCTGTGCTCGGCTCAGGCCACGCACCTCTGAACTCTCTCCTCTTGGTGTCACCTACCTGCCCTCAAAGCAGAGTCCGCCTTGGGTGAGGTGTGCCCCCGAGCCACCTCTATGAGGGCGAGTGGAGGTAGCTCCCAGGAATGAAAACGCACAGACCCTTTGATCCAGCGATTCTGCCCCAAGAAATCCACCTACAGAGAGGCACAGCGTGCTGCCTGAGCTGTGCCCCAGGTGGCGCATGCCATTCCCAGCAGCAGAAAGACTGGAGAGGTCAGGATGCCCTTAATGGGGGACTGGCTGGAAAGACCATAGTTCAGCCACATGGCACCAGTACAAAGCCAGAGAAGACAGGAGGTGGCTCCAGGTGCCCCCAGGAGCAACAGCCAGGAATCTCTGCTGAAGGGGGGCGGGGGCTGAGGGGGCCTCAAGAACTGGGCGGAGTGGCCGCCTTGAGGAGGAGCCCAGAGTGGCCCAATTGGTAGGGACAGAGAATAGAATGGAGGTTGCCAGGGACTTGGGTCGAGGGAGGGGCGAGCTGTGTTTATGGGGACAGAGTTCCAGCTGGGGAGGAGGCAAACGCTCCAGAGATGGGCGGTGGGACGGTGGCACAGTGGGAGTGCCCCTAATACTGCCACACTTAAAAGTGGTCAAAGGGTAAATGTCATGTGATGTGTAGTTTGCCACAAAGAAGAAGAAGAGGAGGAGGAGGAGGAGGAAGAGGAGGAAGAAGAAAGCGGGAAAGGGTGGCGCTGGGGAAAGTAACTTTTCTCTCTCTGTATTTTTTTGTACTGCTTGATTTTTTAAAAAATCACACACATATTAGAAAATAGATTTTTAAAATAGTGCTGTTGCAGAGGCCCTTTCTCTGCCCTCCTGGGCCATACTTGGCCCACACCACCCACCCCGCCAGGGCTGGGAGCAGAAGGTGTGGAGATGTTGGTGTTTGATGGTGGATTTGGCACGGACCTAGTGTTTCTGGCTCTTGCCACATTTGCTGTGTGAGCTGAGGGAGAACTGGGGAGTCTCTGATCCCTCCTCCATGGGCTTTAGTCTGGGCAAAGAGGAGACCAGATGCGGTCTGCCTTGGCTGGCAGCAGCCTTGGACTTTCTGGGCTTGGTTAGCAGCTGCCAGGCTGCGGCTCTGCAGGATGAGGCCCAACAGGCAGTGGTCGGGCAGGGCAGAGCACCCTCCTGACTGGATGAGCTGCCCCTGGCCCTGGGGTTGGCAGCAGCCCTCCGTTGGCTCCTCTAATGAGCAGGAGGGAGGGAAGGGTGGCCTGACCATCTGCTGCAGCGCTGCCAGCACATCCTCTCAGCTAGCTGGCCCCTGCCTTCCCTCTGAGAGCCCTCCAGCTCCCGCCAGGCCCAGGCTCCCTGACCTCCATAGCAGTGGAGGCAGCTCGTCAGCTTCCAAAGTAACAACTTTTATTTTTATTCTGTTGGCAGCTCCTCGGGGTTGGTGGAGGCCATTATCAGCTCACACCACACCTTGGAGCAAAGTGGAAGTGGGAGTCTTGCACAGACCTGAAGCTGTGAGGGGCGGGTTTCCCTGGCTGCTTAGATGAGGCGACTGGAGTCCCAAGAGTGAAGCCATTTGTCCCAAGTGGCCCAGCTCTGTAGCGATGGTGTTGCACAGAGACGGAGCTCTGCACCCCCAGGTGGAGTGGCTTCTCCCCCGTCAGAGCAAGCCCCTGTCAATCAGGGTTGGGCAGGGAGAACCAGAGGCTGGGGCAGAGCTATGGCACCCCCTGGAGACGCAGAGTGCTGGGGCCGGGAAGGGAGGAGGAGGAGAGCGAGGAATGGGGTGCAGGAAAAGCGTCCACTTAGGTGATGAAGAGCCTGTCCACTTAGGGGCCTGGGTGCCAGCCCCCAGCTTTGCTTCATACATGGTCCTCTCAGAACCTTGGTCTCCTCCTCTATGCACAGGCAACAAACACACCTCCATCTGGGGGCCATGAGGTTTGCCAGAGATGGTCACCCAAAGCCCCCTGGCACTGCTGGTCCGGGCTGGGACAAGGAGTGGTGGCCATAGGACAGGCGCTGACTGGGAGGGTGGTAAAGACTTTGGCTCTGGGCTCAGGAGCCAGCCCACTACAGGTGTCACACTGGTCCCAACCACACAGGCCTGCCCTTGTGTCCCCACTTCCTGCAAGCCCTGATTTGCCCTCCTTTTCTGATTTCTCCTTTCACAGGACATCTGCTTAGAATTCCCTGGAGAGGATTTAAACTGGAGCAAGAATGGATGCGGCTTATTGGCTGCAGTTAGGACTGAATGCAGAGCTGGCAGCCGGGCTGTGGCTAAGCACAGAGCACCTGGCTGCATGTCACCTGCCTGCCAGTATCTACGCAACTGCGAGAGAAAATCAAGGTCTAATGGCAGATCTGCAGTGGACCCAAGCTTCACCGGCAAAGCAAGAGCTTCCCAGGCTGAAGGAGACAGAGGAAGCCCGGGCAGGTGCTGCACCAGGACCCCAGCACCTGCCATTTCCCTGAGGCTCAGAGATTTAGGTGGTTGGGGGTGGTGTGTCTGGGGGCTGCCGAGCAGAACCTCTTGATAAACGGAAGAGCTGCAATGCTCGATCCACAAATATCTCTAACTCCAAGTTGAATAAATTCATGAACTGAATTGAACTTCGGGGAGCAGCTGAGAGGTGGCAGAGTCATCCAGGCCACTGCTGGCCTGGTCTTTCTGGGACACTCGCTGTGGGTCTGGCCATGTGCACATGGGATGTGGGTGTTCGTCCCCAGCCTCAGGGATGTCAGGGACAAACCGGAGTCTGACTCTCTGCTCTTCCCCCATGTGAGGCCCCGAACGGCCACTTTGCACAAAGTCAGGACCTTCATCACAGCCATTTTTCAGAGGGGGACACTGAGGCTCTGAGAGCTGATGGTTTCTCCAAGAGCCTGTGGTCAGTGGGAAACCTGAGACTCGGGCCCTGCCTCGCCTGACTCCAGAGCCTGCTCTGGTCAAGGCACCGCCCAGCAAGAGCCCTGAAGGAAGCAGGTGGCATTTCAACCCAGCAAGAAAGGAAGGCCCGGGGCATGGCACCGAGTCCTCTTGCTCAGATTCTGCTCTTGAGTGTGGAGCGATGTCACCGTCACATCTCCAGCCCATCCAGCCCTTCTGCCTCTCCTGCTCCATCCCAGCCCCCACAGCGTCTGTGCTTCCTCTGATGGGGAACAAGCTTTGCCAGGTGACATGGTCAGGCACCTGGGGCTTCAGGCTGCAGCCTTGACCCTGGGAAAGCCGCTCTTCTTGTTTGGCCTCCACTTCTTCATCTATAAAATGGGACCATGCCTTTGCCTCAACCGAGATGATAACACTGAGCACCTTGGTAGAAAAATGGCAAAAGACCATTTGTCCTGCCAGGGCCACGGCTGAGAAGCTCCATGCCTGGGCCACGGGTAGCAGGCAGGGAGGGACCCCCTGGAGCAGCAGCTGTATAGCCATTCCACTTTGCACTCAGGGAGGGGAGCTGGCACACTGAAGGTCCCTGGATATGGGTGGAGCCTCAGATGTCTTCCTGGTGGCCTTCAACACCGAGTTACCCACCCCACCCCAAGTCCTGCAGGCTCAGCCCCTGCCTTCCCTGAGCTGGTCTTGGGAAATGCTGGAGTGGCCCACATGTGCCTGCCCACGATGCCAGGGAGCGGGCTCAGAGGGCCCAGTGGCAGGAACGTGGGCTCAGCTCCAGTTTGGCCAGTCCCCTTGGGCAGGCCCTTTCTCTCTGTGCTGTCCTGGGCCTCCCCGGGAAGTTCCCTGCTCCACCTAGCCTGGACCCACACCTCGACTGCGACAGGTGATAGCAGCACTGCCCGGTTGTCTAGCACGTAGCTGCGGCCCCTGCACCTGGCACGCGGTAGGGGACTAGCCTATCCTTGCTCTCATTTTCTTCCTCTCCTTCCCCACGTCCCATCCCACCCCACATCCCTCCCCTGGCCCAGGGTCTCTCTGCACGTGGTGCTGTCCACACAGAGAGGAAGCCCATGCTTTGCAGGACACCACCCTCTGCGGGCTGCTTGGGAGCGCTGGGTGGTGCCATTCCTGGGACAGGGTGAGCCGCGCAACCGGATGGACGGCGACAGCAGGAGGACCAGACGACCTTACCCAGAGCATCGCAGGCTGCAGAGCTTTAATTTATTTAATCAATTCCGGCCCCCGGGCTGGGGAAGGAAAACGGCAGGATATTAAATCTGTCGCTCTCGCCGATCTGTCATAGGAATGTCAGCACACATCGATTCTGCTCCTCCCGCCTTTATTAACTGTCTGCTCCAGGGCCGTGGGCTCTGCCAGTCCCAGCCTGGACCCTGCCCAGGAGCAGAGAGCAGATTGCAGGTGGAAGGAGAGGCCTGGAGGGGCTTGGAGGCGGGGCAGGAGGACCTGTCAGGAGCAATTATAACAAGAAAACTTTTAGTGCTGGGAGGCAAGGATCCTGGAGAGCCTCTGTCACCCATATTCCCAGCCTGTAGAAGAGGACACTGTGTTCAGGCAGCAGAGAACTGGCTCCACAGTGAAGCCTGCCTGGGGCAGGGTTTGAACTAGAATCCAGGACTCCTGATGCCTAGGCACAGTTGTTTTTATTTATTTAGTCAGGCTGGGGCTGGGGCTCAGTGGTAGAGCACTTTCCTAGCATGTGTGGGGCACTGAGTTCAATCCTCAGCACCACATAAATAAATAAGATAAAGGTACTGTGTCCATCTACAACTAAACACATTTTTAAAAATTATTTAGTCAAAAAGCTTTCCTTTTTTTTTTTTATGGTACCAGGGATTGAACCCAGGGGCACTTAACCACTGAGCCACATCCCCAGCCCTCTTTATTTTTTTTTAAATTTTTTCTAGTTGTAGATGGACACAACATCTTTACTTATTTTTATGTGGTGCTGAGGATCGAACCCAGCGCCCCACGCATGCAAGGCAAGTGCTCTACCACTGAGCCACAACCCCAGCCCCCACTCTTTATTTTTTATTTTGAAACAAGGTCTCACTAAGTTGCTTACAGTTTTGCTGCGTTGCTGAGGCTGGCTTTGAAACTGTGATCCTCCTGCCTCAGCCTCCTGAGCTGCTGGGATTACAGACAGATGCCACCGCGCCTGGCTCTTCCTCTTACTTTTCTTGAGTGACCGTTAAATGGTGGTGGTGTTTATAGCTCACTGGGTGCTATATTAGGTCTATGGCTGTGGCAGCTTATTCCATACACTTAGTGGCTTAAAGGAGTACGAGTGTATTTATCACCTGACGGTTCTGGAGGTCGGAGCCAGAACTGGGCCTCGCTGGGCTCACAAGGTGTGGGCAGGGCTATGCTGCTGGAGACTCCAGGGCAGAACCCATCTCTCTTCTTACCTCAGAGGCCACCTGTGTTCCTTGGCTTTTGGCCCCTTTCATGTTCAAAGCCAGCAAGTTGAGCGTCTGTCCCCCATGGGGTGTGGACGCTCCTACCTCCTTTTCCTTTCTGATCATGTTGGTCACTCAGATCATCTCCTCAGCCCAAGGTCAATCCATCAGCAACCTTAGTTCCCTCTGCCGTCTTGACTCCCCACCCCCCAAGGCCTATAAAGTACCATATTTCCAGGCTCCAGCCATTAGGACATGGACATCTTTGGGGACCATCATTTGGCCAGCAGACCATTCTGTGGACGCACCCATGGACCACACCCTAGCAGCAAGCCCCTCCCTCATCCTCATGGCACCCCGGGGAAATAGCGCTTGCTTACCCCATCACACAGAGGAGCTCAGGGAGGCTGAGACTTGCCAAGCCATGGGCAGCCTGGGGGCGCTGGGATGTTGACTTAGGTTCCCTTGTGCCCACAGGCTGGGCTCCTCCTCTCTACTGTACTGTGGGTGGTCTGCTGTGGACCCAAGTGAGGAGACCCCACCTGGGATTGACTCCCAGGCTCAGCCCATTGGAGCTAGGGGAAGGGCTGAACTTCAGAAAAGAGGAACTAACTCAGACCGCCCGCCAGACTTTGGGAGGCACTTTCTGCTCTAAATAATTTGAGCGCCTGCCCCGCCTCCCTCGCCCCACTCTCCTTTAGACGATTTATTTGCTAATAAAAAATAAAGGCCTTCCTCTTTGGCACCAATTTCTATTCAGCTTAGACAAATATTTAGCAGCCAGGCCTGATCTTAATTTTCTTAAATATCAGGGGGTGAGAGATGGAGGGCCTGCCCAGCGGGTGAGGACATGGGCCCCTGGGGTGGGGACAAGAGCTGGGATGCTCCTACCCCTTCCCTTGTGAGGACCACCTATGCCTGTGACCCTCCAGATCCTGCCTCCAGTGACAACTGAGGCTGCAGGAAGAGGGAGGCTGCAGTGCTCCAGGGGGCTCCCCGGCCCCCCTCCTGCACATCCATTCGAGAAAAATGCGGGATCCCGTGCGGGGCCTGGGCTCAGCTGTAACTGCCTAGCGCTGCCTGTGGGAGCTCGGGCTCTGCCAGGAAAAAGGGGAGAAGGAAACCGTCACCACTGTCCTCCTTAAAGAGGGTGACCCAGATGCCTCCTGGAGGAGGAGTTAAACCGCCTCCCTGCAAGGGACCCGATGTCTCAAGGGGACAGGAGTGTGCAGGAAGCAGGCATGCCACATGGGCCCAGCCTGGGGTGTGGCTGGAAAGACAAATGGCTGGTGTCATGGAGAGGTCGGCTCCAACGTCTGTCTCTCCTCCCGTCTCTACTCCCGTCTCTAGAAGCAGGACCAGCAGTGTCCTCCCAGCCACCCAAGTGACAATCATAGTGGCTGCCAGCTTGTAGCTTTCTGAGCACCATCTCATTCAATTCTCACAGCAGAGCCGTGAATCAGGCCGTGTACTAGCCCTATTTTATAGAGACGAAAGGTCACATGTCCCAGGTCACGCACATAGCACGTCCCAACACTGAGAGTTTGCAGAGTGAACGGGAAGTGGGAAGGCATTCCAGGACGGGCACAGTCCGAGCAAAGGCCCAGAGGTGACAGGGAGCACTGCTCGGAGAACGGCAGGTGGTGGGTGCAGCTGGGCTGGGAGAGGCATGGCTCTGATTTGACGTCGTCGTCGTCTGTTACAGAGGAGGCGGTGACATTTCTGAGAGGTCTTAGGTTTCATGTCATTTTCACTCCTATCATCTCATTTGATCCTGTTCAGTTGCTAGTGTGGTAAGTGGCTCAGAGAGGTAAAGAAAATGCCCAAAGATGCACAGCCAGGAAGTGGCAGAGTTGGGACCCATCCTGGTTATAGTGTCTGCCCAGGGCCTTTGGGGGTGTCCACCACCAGGGCCCTCTCTGAGGAGCTGGAATCCAACCAGGAGCCCTTTGGGGTAGAAGGAGTGGCAGAGGGGCCTGGCTTCTCATTTTGCTAGGTCCCACCCCAGGGCGCACCCCGACTCCTCAACACTGGGGCCAGGGCCTGCCCTTCTGCTCTGGACCTCTGTCTGTCTATACAACAGCCCTATGGCCCTCGGGGTCTCTGTGCCTGCATCACCTCCCCCTGAAAGTCCCCTGGCCTGACCTGCTGAATCCCGTACCCTGTTGAATGCCCTTGGTTCTCCAGATCCCCACACCCTGTGCCCTGTGCCACCTCTGTGACACTGCACCTAGTGTGACTCAGTGTGACGTCCTCCTGCGTTTGGCTTGCAGTTTGGACCTGTCACAGTTTAGCTACGAGTTTCTGAGCTTTATTGTTCTCATCAATAAAATGGGGGAAGGAACAGTGTCTGCCTCTCTGCTATGAAGACGCGATAGGGGGTCATGAGGCTGCCAGCAGAGCGCCCGACACGGGGGTGTTAGGAGATGATCATGGACGGCTGACTGTGGGCTGAGTTGTGCCTCCCACCCCGGAAAGATCCGCAGGGCCCTACATCCCCTCGTGCCTGTGAACAGGACTGCGTTTGGAAACGGAGTCTCTGCAGGTGTAATCACATGAAGACCAGGTCACCCCGGATAAGGGTGGGCCCTGATCCAACGGCCCAGGTCCTTACAAGAGGGGACTGTGGACATGGACACAAGGAAAGACAAGACATGGTGGGGACAGGTCGCAGCAATGCGTCACAGGCCAGGAACTCCAAGGACCGCCACTGCCGGGAGCAGGAGCAGGAGCAGACCTGGAACAGATCCTAGCATGTGTGGGGCACTGAGTTCAATCCTCAGCATCACATAAATGAATAAAATGAAGGTACTGTGTCCATCTACAACTAAACAAATTTTTAAAAATTATTTATTTAGTCAGAAAGCTTTCCTTTTTTTCTTGGTACCAGGGATTGAACCCAGGGGCGCTTAACCACTCAGCCACATCCCCAGCCCTCTTTATTTTTTATTTTGAAACAAGGTCTCACTAAGTTGCTTACAGTTTTGCTGGGTTGCTGAGGAAGGAACTGAGCCTGCCAACACCTTGAGTCTGGACCTGCAGCGACAGAAACGTAACAGAATCACATTCCGTGGGTGTTCATTTGTGGTGGCAGCCCCAGGACACCAACGCACTCTTGTTACAAATCAGCCACACTCCAAGCACCCTGCTGGGGACACGGTGGTGCTCTAGAAGCTCTGCTCCTTTTGTTTCCACAAAGCCGCCCCTGGTCCTCCGCCAGGCCCCACCTCCTGGCAGCCACACCAGCCTCCCTCCCTGGCTCCTCCAGACCAGCCTGGCCTGGCGTGACTCGGCCAGGGCACGTGGCCAGGGCAGTTCCTGGCCCCCGGCCAAGGCCCGCAACACCTCATTACCGGGCAGGATGTAAGGCAATTTCACCCATGGACAGCACTGAAAGCCAGGCCTTCGCTGGCAGAATGGAGGGGCCAGAAGCTGCTATCTGGGGTCCCCGCCCCTCCTGGTGCGCCCAAGGAGCTGGCACACAGCACGTTTCACAGCTGAGGCGCGCAGATAAACCTCGCCGGGGCGCCAGGCTGTTTGGTCCTGGAGCAAATACCAAGCAATGAATGGGTCTTTCCGTGGGCAGCGCCTCAGCTGGCCCCGTGTCCCCACGGTGCTCCACCCCCGCAGCCACCTCCCCCTTCCTGAGCTTCGTTCTGTTCTTCCCTTTGTTTCCTGTTTGTGATAAACATGATTCATGCCAGTGCAGGCCGTGCTGTCACCAGCCCAAGGCCAGCTGTATATCTCAGCAGAACCTCTGCAATGGCTGTGGCTGTGACCCCGCAGCAGGCACCGGAGCCGGGGCCCAACAGGAAGTGGCACGGCAGGGGAAGACAGAGGCTATGGGGGTCCCAGGCAGGTAGCAGAGTGCCAGGTGTCCCTGAGATGCCACTAAGCACTGGGCCCCGTGGGGACCTTGGAGAAGCAGCTGTGCCCAGGTCCTTCCTGACCTCGGAGCTGGAAGTCCACAAACCAGGTGGCTTAGACAAGAGAGATTTCTTCTCTCTAGTTCTAGAGGCTGGAAGTGCAAACTCCAGGTGCCAGCGCACCCAGCTTCGTCGGAAGGCTCCAGGGAAAGTTCCTTTTCTCCTCTTTCAGCTCGTGGTGGCCGGCCATTCGTGGTGTTCCCAGATGACACTGCCTCCATTCTCACGTGGCCTGCTCCCCGACTGTCCACGTCCTCACATGACCCTCCCCCTCGTGTCTCAGGACACTGGTCACACTGGGTTAAGGGCCACCTTACTCAGACCTCATCTTAACCATCTGCAACAATCCTGTTCCCAAGTAGGGTCACCCGAGCTCCTGGAAATTCCTGTGCGTTCAGCAGCTTCAATATCCCATCAACATGAACCAAAACAGAGAGAGAAAAAAAAAAGATGAAAAAAAAGATACTCGGGTACCAGGAGTTAGGATGTTGATATCTTTCTCGGGGGACACGTCTCAACCCATGGAGGCCTGTCCTGCAATCCCATGTCACTACCCATCACACAGCTGAGGTCTGGCCATCCTGCCACTTGCAGGTCCTCAGGTGGATGATGCTTTTCCTTCTTCCTGGGGCTCTGCCTTCTGCCCCTTTCCCCTCCTGTCCACCTGCACCTGCGGTTGTTTGGTTAGTGAATGACCCCTGGTCCATCAAGGTGAAGCTCAGGCCTGCCCCTCCCAGAGTCTCCAGGCTCGTGGACTCCCTGTGCTCACTAGTGCGGCAGCATAGGCTGTGATCCTGACCCGCTTCCTGCTCCCTGCAGGTGCTGAGCTCTGAGTGGGCTGGCCTGTCTCACTGCTGTACCCCCCGCCTGGGTGCACACAGGGGCCTAACCAGTGCGTTACTGAAGGAAGGGCGATGCCCAGCTCTTACCCTGATGCTGCCCCAATGCCTGGCACTTTCCTAAGCCCTTTACATGTGTTAACCCATTTCATCCCCCAAACCCTGTGAGGTGGGTGCTATTGTGAACCCCTTCTACAGATAAACAAACTGAGCTCAGAGTAGTTCAGCAATTCATTCCAGGTCTAATGACTGACATTTGGATCCTGCGGTGGGAATGGTCCCTTAAAGTGCCATGCTGCTGAGTGGCAGAGAAAGCCTCCATAGCACATGGGAGCCAGGGTCCAAGGAGTGCCCCTAAGCATCAGTGCCCTGGGAAGCCAGGGCCAAGAGGCACCCCTGGCCTGAGGAGGTGGGGGCTTGCACATCACCGTATTGGGGCCTTTGTCTGATGGCTGAGGCTGTAATGCCCTGGGCGGTGAGGACCGTGACCCCCTGCAGCTGCCTGCTCAGCTCTGGCAGAACTCCACCTGCAGCAGGCAGGGCCTGGCGTGCCCAGGTGTGGGCCCTAAGCCTGGTCTGCTGCCCCCAGCTGTGTGACCTCAGGCACTTGTGTCTGGACCTCTGGGCCTTCCCTGCCACTCTGGAGCAGCCCTTCAGGGAGGCTTTTGGGAAGGGAGCTGAATTTCCTCCCCAGACAAGAAAGCTTGACTCTGGGGTCAGACTACGTGGTTTCAGCTTGACACCACCACACATCAGCTGGGTGACCTTGGCCCGGTTACTTGAGCTCTCTAGTCTCTCTTTCCCTGTCTGATGGGGAAGACCACAGGCAGGCTTGCCAGGAAGATAGGTAGCAGGTCCGAGAAGCCAACAGGCAGTGGGTGGTGACAGCAGGCAGTGGATGGTGGCCACCACACCCCTGGTTCCCTCCTTCCCTGGTGCTCAACTCGGGCCTCCGTGAGGATATGGGCTCAGCTTCGTTTCCTTCGCATTTAACTCACTTAAATTTTAACTGTTGTTCTTAATGAAGGAAAGCACACATGAACAGCCATTTGGAATCACGCTCTAGGATCCAGGCATTCTGCTTCCGACACAATCTGCTCAGCAATTGTGGGAAGCGGGAGGCAGAGCATCATGGGAAACGCTGCATGCAGATTGGGGGGCGGAGCCCGACTCCTCTGCAAGTCCTGTCTCTCCAGAAACGCCTGGGCATGGCCTGGTTTTGGTGGGCTATGGGGGAGGGGTCTGCATGCCGGGCCAGATGCTGGCCAGGAGCAGGCTGAGAGGCCACGTGGGGAGGAGGACTCATGATTACTGTTGCGGAAGTGGCCAGTGGTTGTCCCTGGGGACCAGCCATGCTCAGTGCCCTGGGGTTAGCCTGCTCATTCATGCAGTTGCCTTGGGAACCTCTGGGCTCAGGTCAGGCCCCAGCTCTGTCGCTCTCTGGTGGCATGGCTTCCTGCAAGCCCCCTAGCCTCTCAGGGCCTCCGTTTCCTGGGTGACAGCCATACCTGCCCCTAATCTAAGCCGCCTGAGGTCAAGGAAACACGCACAGCACCGTCCTGGCCATGCTGAGCAACTGGAAGCCTGCATGTGATGGTCCCAGGCCAAGGACACGAGGGAAGCCGTGACACCCTGCTGAGGGACCGAGGAGGAAAAGGCCGAAGCCTAGGTGAGGCTCCCTGGGAGCTGAGTCTGAGCAGACCTTGGGGGAGGGGGGCGTCCTCGGGCTGCCTGTGAGGCCTGGTGTTGCAGTGTGAGGTTCCCGCCCGGAGCTTGGCACACTGTGTGCACCGGGTCCCCATTCTCCTCTCCTGGGGCCCAATATGCAACAGACCGCGGCTGCACATAGTAGGTGCCCAATCCACATTCTATCTCAAGCTTAGTTAGTTTGTGATACATTCCCTCTCACAGGGACCTGCACATAGTAGGTGCTCTATGGATGCTCCTGTCAATCACAGAACCACCCCTGATGCCGGATGCTTGTGTCAGGACAGGAAGCGTGGCTGGATGCACAGTAGGTGCACAGTGCGTGTGGACCCAGTGGGCCTTACCCTCCTTCCCAGCTGGGCTGAAACACAGCCAGTGGAAGAGCTGAGAGGGCAACCTCTGCATGTCCTTGAACTTGACCTGACACACGAGCCCAGTTACAGCCCTGATGCCAATGGCCCCCGCCCTCCAGGGTCCATCATCTGGCTGCACTTACTGCCTCACTAACCTCTCCTCAGCTCCTTGCTGGTGGCCATGGGTATGCTGCCTCCTGTCCCCCTTTGCCCCCTGCTACTTCCCTGGGAAGGAGCCAGGCAGACCTGCTATGCAGGGCTCCCTGGAAGCTTCCAGACCCTGCACCTCCCAGTCCACACCAGAGCTGGAAGATTGACAAGTGGGAAGGCGGCCAGTGTGCTGCTCCTGGGGAACTGAGGGTGCTGGGCGCAGCGGGAAGCCACGTCCTGACCCTGGACGTCCAGGTGCTGCGTTCAATCCTATTTGCCTTGAACTTCCATCTGCTCTGCTCAGATGTGATGCTAGGCAGCCTCATGGCCCCTAATCTCCAGAGTCACGGTCTGTTGCGGGGAGGCAGAGGACAAGGAGATGCAGAGTGCAGACAGGAAGTGCTCCAGCCTCCGTGGCAGCTCAGGGGCCCTGCTTGGAGGCACGGGGGCTGCTCGTTGAGAAGCTGCATTTGCACTGGGTCTTGGTGGTGCCATGAGGCCACCCTAGAGGAGGAGGCAAAGAAGCATACATCGGGCAGAGGGAGCCAGCTCTGCAGAGGCGGAGGCATGGAGGACTGTGAAGAGGGAGACAGGGTCACCTGCCCCCTTGTGTCAATCTGTGCTGCAATGGTTAGCAATGCCTGCCGTGGCGCACGCAGGAGGGAGGCCATCCTCGGCTGGTTCCCTGCCCGTCCCCTGGCTTACATGTGGAAACCGAAGCCCAAAGAGAGGGAGCCACGCATCCAAGGACTCAGAGCAAAACAGGGGATGCCAGGTGTCGTCTCCCAACCCAGGGCTCTTCCATGGGACCAGTGGTTCTCAAACCTAAGCGCCCATCAGCACCCCCTACAAGGCCTGCTCAAGCCCAGCCTCCGGCCCCACCCCCAGAGTTTCTGGTTCAGACTGGCCAGTTTCTAATAAGCTCCCCGGGGCTGCTGCAGTTGGTCGGGGCACCTTGCTTTGGGAACTGCTGCTCTACACCCACTTGTTAGGTGTAGAAGACCTCTATTTCCCTTTCTGAAAAATGGAGACAACCACATCCTCTTGAGCTCCTGGGATTGTGGCAAGGTCACATGAAGTACTTTTGGTAATATCCCCTGCACTTTGGACTCTCCTGCTGGGCTTTCAAAAGTTCTGATACCCAGGCTGCAGCCCAGACCAATTAAACCAGAATCTCTGGGAGTGGGGCCAGGTGTCTGTGTTTTCTACACCGCTCCCCAGCTGATTTAATGAGGCAGTGGGGGATCTAGTTAAAAATGCAGATTCACAATCAGCAAGCAGGTCTGAATGGAGCTGGGAGTCTGCATTTTTAACAAATGCCCTGGTGTTGCAGAGGCTGCTGGTCCGTGGACCACACTTTGAGAAGCAAGGCCCTGGAGGAGAGAAAGGGGCTGCTGTGTCGGTACGGAGCACATTTCAAGACACCTCAAGAAGGCAGGGAAGGGTTTGTCCCTGTATTTGCAAGCCCACCCTCATTATTGCCAGTGACCCTGGCACACTACCCTGACTCGGCGTGTGGGGAGCGCTCGGAGCTCACTGCCCAAGCACAGCCCTGCAGGCTCCAAGCTGCTGTCAGGCAGGAGCACGCGCACCAGCCACCACCACTCATTGCCTTTATCTCCATTCTGGTCTTTAGCAAACAGCATCCGAGAGAGTAGAGGTTTTGTTGGCAAGCCCAGCCTCAAGGCTGGAAACTGACATCCCCATCTCCTGTCGCGTCCTTAGCATCCACTATCATTTTGCTCACGATTCCTCCTTGTCATTTTCCCATTTTAGCCAATTCATACATTCATTGAGCACCTACTGTGCGCGAGGGGAATGGTAGTTTGCCCTCTGACCTTGAGCAAGTCTGATACTTTGACTGTGTGGCGTGGGGGTTGGGACCTTTCTTTAATAACCTGGTGTCCCCCGAGCCCAGGGAAGAGCCTGGAAGTTAGGAGGTGCTTAGCTGGTGTTTGTGAAAAGAACACTCTGGAAGGAATGGACTCGTGACTTCTTCGAGCCTTGGCGTCTTAGCCTGTAGAAGTGGGGTGCTGAGGCCGATTTCACGAGAGTGTTGAGAGTATGCATTATTGGGAGGTTTCCAGTGCTCAGATGAAGACACGGAGGCCAAGTTTATTGGCCACGTGCAGCAGCGTAATGCTGGAGAAGGCAGAACCGGAAGTCACGTCTGTTACCCCCCAGGCAAGTGTCGTCCACCCCCTGAAGATGAGTGAGCAAGGCCAGAAGCAAAGCCGGATCCAAGAGCCGAGGCCCGTCAGGGTCATGGCCATGGGCAGGAGGGAGAGCCCTGTCAGGCAGAAGTGGCCCAGGAGCCAGGTCAGGCGTTGGCACTACTGAAGGTCATCTGTGCAGGTGAGGGGCCAGAGTCAGAGGCTTCATTCCTTCTCCTGAATATCTGCTCTGAGAGGTGGGCCAGCCAGGGTGGGTGATGACGCGGCTGGACACGGGGCAGGCGGCTGGCTCCCAGGAGTCCAGTCTGGGGCAGCTTTCTTTGCTGGTCCAGTGGAGCCCTTAGAGGGGCTGCCCCCTCCTCCAGCTGCCTGTGTTTCCAAATCCCTCGTTTCCCAGAGCTATTCCCAGCAATGCTGCCTGCACTGTCCCAGGCAGCTCAAAGCCCATCTCCCTGGACAAGAGGATGAGAGGGTACCAACTAGAGACACCACCGCGAAGAGCCACAAGTTGGCGCCATAGCTGGGATCAAGAATCTGGGATTCTGTGTCCCACAGATGAGCCGGAACCAGTGGGGGTGCGTAAAGGAATGTTGACTCTTCCCTCTCCACATCCATAGCTTTAGGACCCTCCCACATCCCCTGAAACAGACTTAATTTTTAAGGACTTCAGCTCTGATGTACAACAAACTTATCATTCTAAGAATCCTAGGTTCTGGGTGTTCAAGATGTTATGATTATAGGATTTCAAGTTTATTTAATTAGTATTCTTTCAGTTGCAGGTGACAGAAAGCTTGTTCTGCCTTGCCTCATAGCCATAGAAAAGTTCAAAACTAGAACTAGGACTTCAGGCACAGCTTGATCCAGAAACTCAAGCTATGTCTCTCTGTCCCTCAGTTCATAGTGACTTTATTTTTGAAACTAATGTTGTGGTATGATGGTTGCTGGTAACACAAAGCCTGTATCTCCTCAGGTTCAAGTCCTGCAGGAAAAATAGAGTCTCTTTGCCAGCAAGTCAACAAAAATTTTAGGACTGAATTCTCATTTGGCCCAGATGTGCTATGAAGTCATCCCTGAACCAATCACTGTGACCAAGGGGATAATGAGACACCCTGAGTGGCTTGGGCCTGATGTGCATCCCCCATCCAAATCGAATGGCTGGAAAGGGAAGGGTAATTCTTCATGGGAAACTGGGGGGCTGCTATCCAGAGAATGTAGGCCGATGCAGGAAGGTCTGGGTACATCGTCCCACCCGGATGCCATGATGCTATGGGGACTGGACTCAAAGCTTGGAGGGATGCCCCCACCGTGTCCCTCTTTCCCTTTGCACTTCACTCCTGGAGCCTTGGGCTTCCTCGTTGTCACTGCAGTCGGCACGGCTGTTTCCCATGGGGGAAGTTGAGAGTGAGCTAAAGACTTGGTGAGTAGTGACTGCCAGCAAACAGGCCGCGGGACTTGTCTTATGGCCTTGGGGATGGTCGGCAGCTAATTGGAACTGATGAGAGGGAAGATAGGGGCATAAACGCAGCGTGAAGACTGAGTTCTGGGTGTCAGTTCTGTGCTGCCCTAGGTCAGTCCTGGGCACTGATTCCTGCCAGCCTGCAGAGCAGACCCCCGACCTCACGCTGCACTGGCCTGGCCAGGGGCGGGAGCAAGAGAAAGGATCTGAGATATTTTGTGGTCACATTTGCCCTTTTGACCTCCTGCCATAGCCAGAAGAGGGACATCCCTGGGCGGTCTTGGCCCTGTATGGGACACGCAGGGCACTGTGAGCAGGTCTCAGCCAGCAGAGCTCAACCAGCCTCCAGGCCCACCAGCAGCGCTGAAGTGGAGCCGCCCAGCATCACTGACATTTGGGAGCGGCCCTGCTCTGTAGCTTTGGAGTCCCACGAGCGGGATCGGGAGGCCAGGTTCTGCAGTGCCCCGCATAGTCATGTGGTCCCCGGAGAGTCATTCCTTCAAGGAGCCTCATTTGTCCCATCTCTGAAATGAGGAGACCAACGTCTGGCTCCAGCTCCTGACCTTGAGGAGCCCAATGGCCCCAGAGCTCCAGGGTGCGGGGATCCACCTGTCCCTGTCCCTGCCTGGAAGTGGCCCCTATGGGCTTCGAGCCCTGACCCTGGGCAGCAGACTGTACAGCTGTGGCAGGTGCAGGAATAGACTGCAAAACTGTTCCCGGTGGGAGGTGGGCAGGGCAGGCGGCTTCTCCACGCACCGCACAGGCTGAGCAGGGCGAAGGTGGGGACGTGCTGGCAGAGAAGGGGCGGCGGGTCTGGCACAGAGAGTGGTGCTGGGGTGGAGAAGAGGGTCTGGGATAAATGGTGCAGCAGAACGGGCAAGCTTCCAGATGAGACTGGTGACAGAAGCAGGGGTGTGGAGGTGGCCTCATCTGTCACTGGCTGAACCACAGATGGGGCCCACCAACCCTATCCTCCTCTTATGTCATGGATATGTGACTGTAACCAGTCAGAACTGGGTCCTAATCCTAGGTTAAATGGCTCTGCTGTTTGTCATACATTACTAGCTGTGTGACCTGGTACTGGCAACTTCCCCTCTCTGTTGCCATTTTTTTGTAAAACAAGAACTGTCATATCTGAGGTGTTACCGTCTGAGGTTCTTGTGGAGACCAAGTGGAGGGGCAGTGGGCATTTGTCGAGCACTCATGTTGGACACTGTGCCACTTTCCAAGCACCCCAACCCCTCGGCCCAGCCTCGGGAGGTGGGTGTTCCTAGGAGCCCCTTCACAGATGCGGACACTGATGCACACACCTAGTAAATGGCAGAGCCAGGATCTGAACCCAGGCCGTCTGGCTCCGGGGTTCAGTGTTCAGAACCCACGTGCTTTACACCAGGTGCCCTGAGCAATTTTCCCCTGGCACAGAAGCCACGTACAAAGTGTTGGCTCTCACCTTGTTATGTAAACTACCCTGAAACTACCTGAGCGGACAAGCAACTCCTGGGAAGTGAATCCCAAATGCCACACAGCAGTGGCCTTAACCCAGGTCTGCTGTGTGCCAGACATGCTAGGTATGTGAACTTATCGGGCCCTTGCAGCCACTCCTTAAGGCAGGTGCTGTCCCCATTTCACAGGAGAGGAAACCGAGACTCAGAGTTGAGGCCACGTGGCCAACACCGTCCATGGCTAGAAACACCCCCGAGGCCATCTGCCTCCAAACCCCACTCAGAGCCACCTGTCCTGCATGGCCCTGAATATTCATGGGTTGACAATGATGATAGCCGGGAGACCCCAGGGAAAGGGGAGGTCCTCTGTGCTGAGGCCCCACTCCTGGCCTGGCTGCCTGTCCCTGACTCCGTGTGCGTTTTCCTGTCTGAGCCTGTTGAGTGCCAGCTGACCTAAGCAGCCCTGCGCACAAGGAAAGGGGGCCTAGAAGTCATGGTGATGGCAGCAGTTTTGGTGGTGACATGGGTGAGAGTTTCTCTGTTTATCTGGTGGTGCTGGAATTGAACCCAGGGCCTGGCACATGCTGGGCAGGCACTCGACCCCTGAGCTGCACCCCAGTCCTCCCCTTAGAGCTTAAAAGGACAAAATCACCTGTCAAACATTCCCAAGGCCAAGAGACAGTGGACTGCACCACCCCGCCCTCTTGTCCCATGTGTGGTGAGGTGCTACTGTCCCTTGGTAGAGCCACGGGACAAGACGGGTGGGACTGAGGTCAGCTGGGCCGTACACACCCTGACCTCTCTGAGCTGCTTTTTCTTGTCCACAAGGGGAGATGAGGCTCCAGGGTTGCTGTGAAGTACAGGAGATGGTGTGAGTGGAACCTTTGGTGCACACGGCTTGCCCACAGTAGGCGCTCAATAAATGCTCACTGTGGTCATTATCAAGGGAAGGAAGAAATGTAACGGAAGGGAGCTTGGAGGAGAGGTAAGGAAGAAAATGAGGAGGGGCTGGAGCAAGAGAAGGAGGGTAGAGGACACTCTGCAAGCCCAGGTCCCCAGGCAAAGCCCACTATGCTGGCCGGGGCAGCTGCCTGCCTGCTTATTCATTCCTCTTGCATCCTGCCGCCACATCTGCCAGGTGTGGCCTTGGTTGTCAGTGAGGACAGCCTGTCCCCCGACATGCCCCGCAGCAGAATGAGGATCCAGAAATGTTGGGAAGGACGCAAAGCTTGGCAAGGTGGCCAAGAGGACAGTGCTGTCAGGAGGTGACCACACCACTGTGGTCATCGGCCCTGGGTCTCAGTCTCCCCATTTGTGAAGAGAGAGACTAGGGGATGACCCAGCAATCGGTGTTAGGTGGTGTCAACCCCATGGTGTGTCTGCAGCCATCAGCTTGGGCCCTGGCATCTTGTTCTCGCAGTAATTGTGACCGTGTCCTCCTGGGTCCGGGAAGTAGGCTGCCTTTGGCAGGGTGGGCCCTCTGGTTTCTGAGCGAGGACCTCATCCAACAAAGCCCATCCCCAGCTGCAATGTGAGCTCCACCTGGAACGTTTCCCTTGGGAGTGACCTCCCTGACCATGAACAGGGAGATGAGTTGAGTCGCGTTTGACATCAGGATGCGGCTCCAGTACCACAGTCAGGGGCACTGGGAGTGGTCCCCAACAGGGACCTCAATCATCAGGGAGAGGTAGAGAGACAGACAGGGTATCTATGGCCTCAGGCAAACCTTGGTTCCAATCCTCTCCATCACTATTTCTGTGAACCCTAACCAAATGCCTTAACCTCTCTGACCCTCCGTTTTCCCATGTGTAGAGTGGGAGGAATAGAGTGGTACTTGGGTATAGAATTAAACTGCCTAGGCTTGGGTCCCCAGTATTCGCCAGCTGGGTGACCTGAAGTAACTTACTACTTTCTGAGCCTCAATGTCCTCATCTTTAAATGAGGGTAGCCTCGCGGGTGGTTGTATGGATGAAGTAATGCATGCTCAGGGCCTGCCAATCAGCAAATGGCAGCCATTAGCTGTTACTGTGGCTAATGCCGTAAGTAGCATCCCTCTCCGCCTAGAAGGCACTTTAGCTGCCAGGACACAACGGTCTGCCTTCCAGCCCTACATTCCAGTTCAGAGGCCCCGACCACAGCATTTTTGGCACAGAGCATTCTCGGCCCTGCCCACACTAGACGAGCGGGAACAGGAGCTGGCACTGGGGCAGCCATCAGAGCCACAGATTCCTGCCTGGGAAAACGCCAGAAGAGCTATTTCTTGCTATCATTGTGGAGGACCAGATGGGGGCCTGGTGGCCAGGGTTAAAGCTGACCTGGCTTCTGGCGCCAGAAGGCCAGCCAGGCTGACTGGGTGGGGGAGACAATAACCGAATTGGGCCAAGAAGCTGAGGCCAGAGGGACAAAGGCACAGAGGAGGGTGGGGCTGGGATTCTGTGCTGAGTCATGAAGAACAGAGATGCAGGTGCACAGGAGCCTGCGGCATTCCTGGGGGAGGATGGGGAGGCAGGCTGTGGCAAGACCCCTACCCTCTAATGGCACAGGACACCCCCTGGGCACTCAAAAGCCAAGTGTGGTTGAGTTGTTCTTGACCCTGGCCCTGCTCACCCCAAGCATCGGCCACCTCCAAGGTTGCCACCCAGGCCGTGGCTCCTGTCCATGGTCCTGAAATGGCCCAAGGACGAGGCCCCTAGTGGGGACTTCTACCTGGCCTCTCCCAGTAGCTTTGAACCAGAAGGTGATTTTCATTTTGTCTCAATAAAAGGCGAGTGCTTCTTTACTGCTGGCTCATGGCTCTGGCTTGAGGACTTCGCCTGTTTCACATCCTGCTGACTCTATCACGTTTACTGCCGCTGCCATTTGCCCCTTGGAAAACTGGGGGTTCAATGTGCCCCCCAACCTCATCATTGCTCATTCTGCCTTCCCACGCTGTCCTGGAAGGTGGCAGCCAGGGGACCCTAGTCTCTCTCATGTCCTCACCTGGCAGTAGGAACAACAAGCCAGAGATAGGACACCAAGACCACAGAGCAAGTCCCAGCAAGCCTGGGTCAGCATCCAGGCCTCCCTGCCCATCTCTCTCACTCCCCGTACCCCACACTCTCTGAGGATCATGGGATTTCCTTTCAGATCTTTTTCTGGACAGAATACAAGCACTGTCATTCCTTCCAGCTGGCTCTGTCCTGCTCACTGTATTCCTGCGGAACCCCTCCCTGAATTTTCCCCCATGGGGAGGTGGGTCTCTGTCCCCAGTTTACAGATAAGACCAGAGACATGAAGCAATTTCCCCAAAACTACAAAGCCAGTGTGTGAGTGAGCTGGGATGAAAGCTAGAGCTTTAGGGATATTTTCGACCTCCCAATTTCAAGCCCATCCTGGTATGAGGGCCCTCAGGAAACTACCTAACACCCCAGTTTGGAGGTTATAATTTCACCCCTACAAGGGGAGAGTCCTTGGCTAAGGCCGTGTTGTTCAGCTCTTTGGCAGGAGCCTGCTCTTCCCTACAGGATCCTGGTCCCCATGTGAATGCCCCACTGGATGTCACCTGCATTGACTTCCCCTAAGCCCTCAGCAATAGCTGGTTTTCTGCAGATGTTGGGGTCAGAGCAAAGGCCCCTAGAAACATGGGTGGGGGCAAGGGGGGCCATCTTGCCGGGAGAGGATTATGCGGCAGTGTGAATATTGATGAAGCTGTAATTGGCTTCCTATTTCAGAGCCTGGGCTTCTGCAGGTCCAGGCGCTAGGGCTAATTGTTGCAGGCAATTAATAACTTGGATTGTATTCACTTTGGCACAGGCTGCCTGCTTCCTTGGAGGAGGCAGTGAGGCTGGGAAAGGAGAGCCGGGCCTGGCTGCTTGCAGGATTCTGTGGGGGCAAGAGGAGAGGGCTTCCCATCTGTCAAACCTCACTCAGTGCCTGTCTAGAGTACCCCTACCGGACCCAACTCAATTGCCCTTCCCCAAACTTTTCCTCTTCTCTCAAATTATTGGTCTCTTGACACTCTTCCCCCATAAACTCACATGTACCTCCTGGACCAAGCTTCAGGGAAGAGAGGGCTGGGGAGGGGAAAGACGGGGTTTCTGGGGAAGCTCAGGCCTGGACTCCGGCACATCTGGCATCCAACCTAAGCTCTTCCAATGACTTCCTATATGACCTCAAGTTTGAAATTCATTCACTATGAACTTGGGCAAGTTTCCTGAGCTCTTTTACATCCATTATGTCATATGAAGTGCAATCAACCCTGAAAATCACCGAAACAGAATTGATCATTCTATCATATATCTTTCTAACGATATATAATTATAACTATATATAGAACTGATTATCAACCTGTTACCTATAAATGTGGCCCACTTCTGCTGAAAAGATAATTGCAAGCGTATTAGAGGCAGAGTTCCTTATCACTTTCATTTTGAAGATGAGGAAACAGAATCGCAGAGAAATGAAGTGACTCGTCCAAGGTCATACAGCCAATAAAAGACACGTAGAAAACCTAAGCCCTGTTTCCTCAATCTAGAGATCTCTGCAGCACCCCCTACACACTGCCCACAGGCTTCCTGGAGAAGGGGACACTGGAGATGGGGTCAAGACCTCCAGAGTCAGAGTGTTAGCAGATTGAAAAGGGAACTACTTAAAAATTTATTTATTCTGCTCCTGTGTGCTGGGACAATGTCTTAATCTACCATATTTTTGAAGATAAACACTCCAACACTCCCCATATGTTCGATCCTCAGCTGCTGGACCATCTGGTGGGAAGACTCCATTTGCACACAACCCCCTCACCAGGGGCAAAGAAAGGAGAGATGATTTGGTCAGCTCTCGCCAGCAGGTGGTGATAATGCAAAGACTAGGATAAGGTTTATTTAAAGCTTGGTACATGCTCTGCAGTGTGCGAAATGCTACTTTTGCACAAATTTTTTTCCCCTTACTGCACTCCTTGTAGTCACTAGTACGGGACAGGTACTTCCACTATGCCCCCTTTATAGACGAGGCAGCTGGGGTTCAGCAAGGTGAAGTGACTTTGCCAAGGTCACACAGTTGGTAAGGGGTGGAATGGAGAGATGGTTTTCTTGGAAGGAGTGGAGTCAGAGGCTGAGCTCAGAACAGAGGAGAAATAAAGGGATCTGAGCTCAGAACAAAGCAGCCCTTTACAGCTCACGCCTCTTACAGAAGAGGGTGTTTCAATTAGTCACAAAGTCTGAGTGTAAGGGAAAGAGCTTATCCAAAAACACCAAAAGGTAATTAAATCAGACCCTGGAAGAACTTTCACCAGGCAGCACAGGAGTGGGGACCCAGAGGAGAACAGAATCTCATTCTCTGCAGATTTCAACTGGCTACATCCTGTGGCTACTGGAGTCTGCTCTAATGTGAGTCTGGAGGTAAGGAGTGGGGTTCAAGAAGTGCCCCGAGGTGGGGCAGGGTCCCTGAGTCCAGTGTTCCAAGGGCCTGTGACCCACAGGAGGAGCAGGGAACCTGAGGCCAACCCCTGGGAGAGGATCTCATGACTTCCACACCGGCACCCACACCGGGTCCCTTTACAGCAGGTGTATTTCAAAGGCCTGGTTCCATTTGCATTTTTAAAACCCCGCTGATGGCCTGGGAACATTGCCTCCTCCCAGGGCTCCTGGGCACCACACTCCCCACTTGCTCACCGCCTCTCTGGGCCCGGCCTCTGCATCCTCCCTTTACAGAAGGTCCCTCACCAGGAGCAGGCAAGCACACTCACACTAGAGGTCATCTAGAGGTCCTTGGAGGCAAGGGAGGGCTCTCAGGAATGTACAGCCAAGGTGGCCACAGGTCCGGCCAGCTAAGCAGAAGAAAGCTAGGACCCCTTTGAAGGTGGTGAGAACTTCATCAGGACCCTTATCAAATTCACTAAAAATACTTTCCAGGGGAGTGGGGGCTGCACCCCTAGGTGTGGGCTGAGGGTGGCACAGTACCATAGGAACACAACAGGGTGTGCTATGGATTCGTCAGACTGCCAGGACCAGGACTGGCACTGAGGCCTTGGAGGACTTTGAGGAGCCTCCTGGAAGCAGCCTTAAAACAAACTGAAAGCCAGGCGCGGTGGCTCAAGCCTGTAATCCCAGCACTTAGGGAGGCTGAGACAGGAGAATCGCGAGTTCAAAGCCAGCCTCAGCAACGGCAAGGCGCTAAGCAACTCAGTGAGACCCTGTCTCTACATAAAACACAGAATAGGGCTGGGGATGTGGCTCAGTGGTCAAGTGCCCCTGAGTTCAATCTTCGGTTCCAAAAAAAACCAAAAAACAAAAAAAAACTGAAAAGTAGTCAGCCATTCACCCCAGCAGAGCAAACCCTGTGCTCTCAGTGGGGCTGGGGAGCAGGCTCAGTGCCTGCCACTGCTCCTTGCAAGCCAGTCTTTTCCTGGTCTCCTTCCTCCCCCTCCCCCAGGGCTCCTCCTTTTCCGCCTTCCCTCCAGGGATATGGTAATTGGGGCTGGACGTTCAGCAGTCAGTGCTGAGCTATCTTCTGTATCCTATCTTTTGGATTTGGCCTCTGTCCCTGGGGCAGCAACACAAACACTGCACTTGGAGAGATCTCTACTTGCAGCTCAGAGTGGCCTCGTTCACACCAGGATCTACCCCCACCTTCATGTCTTCAAGGCTGGATGGAGCCGCTGAGGGTCCTCTGCCAGACTCAGACAGTCTGGCAATGGGTCCCCTGATGATCCTGAGCACATGGGGAGTGACTGCGAGGGCAGGAACATGGGCTTGGGCCATTTGCTTCTGCATGGATGAGCTCTCACGGCACCCAGGGTCATAAATACCAGTGTGTCCACCTGGCAGCCAGCCAGTGGGTGCAGCTCTCAGGGACTGCACAGCAGAGAGACAGAAGGAGATAGGTGAGAGAGAGTGGGAGCTCGCTCAACACCCCAAATTAGAGGTGCCTCCACCTCAATTTTCCTCTTAAAAATAAGGGCTAGAGTCTGGTGGGGGACTGACAGGGGTTGAACCACCTGGGTCAGGTGTGGGGTTTGGCGTTTCATCTCACAGCTCTCCATATTCTTATCTTTCCCATACTGGAAGCTTCCACCTTGTCCATCTCTACCTTCCTAGTTTCATCGGCACACACGCTGTGTCCATATGTCATGAACTCCTGGCTGGAGGTCATCCAGTCATGGCCATGGCCTCCCTTCTCTCTAGCTTCTATCACTAACACCTCTTGATCCTCCCGCTGGCAGCTGATCCCCTTTGGAGGCAGCCTCCTTGGCTCTCCCTGGGTGACACCAATGCCAATGCTTTCTGAGTCCTGATGGACAGAGGCCAGGCCACTTGCCTTGGCTTCCAGCCCACTTCTCCTTGTGGCCCTACGGCCAGGGGTGTCAGACAGACAGTGTGCTATCGCTGGAGGGATGCCTGGTCCCAGGAGCTGGCAGGGCGCTGGGCTCTGGTGCCAGCGAGGTGAATGGAGAATGAGGGAGGAAGGGACAGTATAAGGAGGCCTGAGCTTGGCAGCTCCCTCTGGAGGCACCCGGGGATGCCCTCGAGTGTCCAGGAGGGCCCAACCTGCCAAGGCTGGGCAGACCCGCTGGAGAGGTACAGGAGCGCGATTGGGGAGAGACTTGGAAACCCCAGGGGGCGGGACAGGGGGCCTGGCCAGAGCCATTTGCAGAGGTCGGGACTGACCCCCAGGGGTCGCTGCGCTACACGCAGCCCCCACCCGCGGGCGTTAGGAGCCTGGCTGTACCATTGCTCGGCTCCCGCAGGGGGAGTGGCAGCCACGGCGGCGCCTGGCGGCGGACTCTGGAGACAGCAGCGCGCGGAGGAACGCAGGCCCTCGCCGGCCAATGACGCAAGGTCCGGAGGCGCGGAGGCCGGAGGCACCAGTGACTGGGGGTTGGCTCAGCTCCAGAGTTTGTCCCAGACACCCCCATACTCCGTGGTAGGAGCCAGGACCCAAACAAAGGCGGGCGGCGAATAAAAGGCGGCGGCGGCGCTGAGCGCTCCGGTTGCGCGCTGGGGACCGAGACTGGCGCCGAGCAGTCCGTACTCCATACGCCCTGGACCCGAGCGGGGAACGCCGGCCTCCTGCAGCCCCGAGAAGCTTCCCCCGAGACTCCCGCGAAGGGACAAATCTGCGCAGCAGGGGCCCTCGACCCTCCGGCGGGTCCCCTCCAGCGTCCGCGGCTCAGCACAGCTTAGCTCGGCCAACCGAGGTGAGTGTGACGGCCGCTGGGCGCCCTCGGTCTTGGGGCCGGAGAGAGGGCAGGTCCTCCGCATCGCCGGCATCCTGGCCCGCGCGAGGCGGTGTGTGAAGTTCTCCCGCGCTCTGGCCAGCCGGGGGCGTGGGCCTCGGAGCCCCCCGGAAAGCCGCCCAGTGGCCCAGAGCCCAGAACTTGAGCCCCGAGGCCGGGCCCCAGCCTCATACCAACACCCCGAGGAGTCAGAGCAGCCTCGATCTGCTCGGGCGAGTTCGATGTCCAGAAACGCTCAGGCTTCCGACCTCTGCCCCCCTGCTCGTCCCGGCAGGTGGACATCTGGTTCCAGAAAAGTTGAGTGTCAGTCTGAAGCCGCCTCCGGTCGGTCTGTCCGCCGGGCTTGAGCAGAGAGACAGACGAGGAAGGGATGTTGAGTCCCCCGCCACCCACCCCTTACCTTAGCGCACTCACGCTTTCGGCGGGACATTGAGTCGTGGGGCCCAATTAACCTGGTCGCAGGTACCGCCGAGTGCGCGCAGGGGGCTCTGGGGTCGGCAGGCAGGTGGTGGAAGCCGAGTGCTAGAGGGTGGAGGTGGGGTGGGTAACGGGCAGTAGCGGCGCCGGCGGTGGGAGGAAGATTTCCTGCGCGAGAGGCGCGGAGTCCGGAGAGCCAGCCCCGCCGCTGGGAGAACTTTCCCCAACTCCCCGGGGAGGCCCGCCGCGGAGCTGGAAAGGCGCCTCCTCGGGGGCTTCCTCCGGGTGGCCCCTCTGCTCTGCAGCCAGCGTCCGCTTCCCGCGATCCCTCCAGAGGCTAGGCGCGGGTCCCCGGCTGTCCGTGCGCCCGGGTCAGCACCGCGGACAGCGCATTGAGCCGGCCAGGATGCCTAGCAGTAGCCCCTGCGCGTGCCAACCAGAGCAGGCACACACAGACCCACGGCCCGCGCGCACTCACATCCATCCGCGCGCGCACACCATGTACAGACCACCCGCAAATTATCCACACTCGGATTCACCGTCCACTCGCGTAGTTACACACGCACCCGCAGTTCATAGGCGCACACAGACCCAAGATTCACCGGCATGTGAACACAGATCTTCCTGCAAGCTTGTGGACCTGGACAACATACCACTCCAGGTCCACACTCAGCTGCTCTCTCCAGACATACTCACTAAGCCCTGGACTCCAGAATCCACTACATGGGGCTCCGATTGATACCCTGGGACTCACAGAGCCCCTCAGACCTCAGGCGCGCACACACCCCCTTCCTGCCCCCACCCCACGCAGACACACACAGGCACCATTCACTGCTGACAGGCAATCAGCTGCTCCTCACCTCCCACTTCAGACCTCTGAGCATCTAGGGCATCTGCCAAAGCAGGGAGGAGACATAGCAAAATCTTGATGTGAAGCTCAGGGTCCATTTTGTTTGGTTTTCCGCCCTCAAGTCAACTTAACCTCTTCCAGACCTATCTTCTCCCACAAGGCCCACATTCTTTGTTTCCCTGCTCTGTGTCATCCTCCTGGCCCGCCATCCCACCCCCTCCATTTTATCTGGTCTTTCTTTTCTGACATCCCTCACTTCTCTCCCCAATTTCCCTTAGCTTGGGTCTGACCCCATCGCCACTCTGGGGCTGGTCCAGCGGACCCTTGCGGGGAGCTGACTGCATTCTCCCATGCTTGCCTCATCTGCTGCAGACCCCATGTCTCCATTCCCATCTCTTTGAAAATCTGACCCTCCCCTGCCCATGGTCTCTGCAGCTTCTACCTCCTTCCCCAGGAAAATTTCCAGGGCCGGGTGCCTCAGAGTCCTCAGTGTCTCTAAGGAGGAGAGGGTTCTGGGATCACAGCAAGCCCTGCTTCAGGAAGATTTCAGTTTTTGAAGGATTTGTACCCATTCCCTGGCTTACTTTTGTCCTTAAAGTTCAGAAAATGGATTGAAAAAGGAGTAGTCCTGGTGGAGGAAGGATCCTAGCCTCAACCTGATCACAGGTTCCAGTGTGTCCTTGGGTAAACTACTTCCCTTCTCTGAGCTTCAGGCTTTCCATTTGTAAGATAACAGGGCTGACTGGGGTGACCTATGGGTCCCTTTCTGGCCACAATAATCTGGAACATTGATTCTCTAGTAAGTCCCTGGATTTAGGTGGGATTGAAACTGTGGTTGTCACCCCCAACATTAAGATACCTTTGCCCTTCCTTAAAGCAAAAGTTATCCTGACCCCAAATGAGGGATGTTCAGATGATTTCCTTAATAGAACCAGAAATGTCAAGTAATTTTCGTAAGGTCACACCACTGAAGTACCATCTCCATGGAGGCAGGCACTGATCCAACTGGCAGTTTATCTTCTGCATGAACCACCAATTCTGTGGTGGATACGTGGTGAATGAATGATCAGTGTGGAGATGTAAACCTGGCTCTCCAGATCCCCATATGCTTGGGATCATGGTTGAAGCCCTTCTCTCTATAATTTAGACATGGCTCCATGACTTTCCCTCCCCTCTCCATGCACCCCGTCATTCAAAGGCAGATGGAGTTGTCTGAGTTAGGGTCCCTCCTCCCAAGGGGCAGACTTTTGGCTGGTTATAAATGACCCCAGAGAAGGGACCAGCTGAGCACAGCTTTAGAGGTCCTGCCAGTGGATAAGGACCTTGCAAGCAGCCCCAGGTCCCTAAGAATCAACTAATCAACTGCCTGTTTGCCAAACCTGTGGCCAGAGGGAAGGCAGTGGTTACCAGCACTTGGCTGACAGCTCCTTCTCAAAGCACCTTGAGCTGGGGGCTGCACAAGTAGCCATCTCAGATGAGCCAAGGGAGATGCCGAGGAAGAGGGAGATTCCCAGAGGGCATTGGCCAGCCACTGTCAGTCACAAAAAACAGCGACGGTGGTGGTGGTGGTGGTAGTTGATCATGACAGTATTTTTGGCGTTGATAACCATGTTAGCATCCCTTTAACTGGAAGCTCAGTGATCAGCCTCTGTGAGTCCCTTTCCCCTCTTTGAAAATGTTTCCCCTCCTGAGCCCCTTTTGCTCCCCTCCTGGCACCCAAACTCGGAGAAACTGCGTGGACAGTGAGGGAGGGGTGTCCGGTTGTCCATCCTCCTAGCCAGGAAGAGGCTTTGTCATTTGGAATCCTCCTCCCCGCCCCCCCCCCCCCCCCGCCACCAGAGCATGTTTCCTGCCAGAGGAGCCCAGAGAAGTGTCAAAGTCTGTCAAAACACCCTTCCAAGCTGGATTCCAAAGCGCCAAGGCCCAGGGAAAATAAATAAAGAGAGCTGTGTGAGCCCAAAATAGAAACATGCCCCCCCGGGCACGGATCTGTATGTTTCCCACAGTCACGTTATTGGGCAGCTCTCCCTGGAGGTCTCCACGAAGGCCAGGGTGCTGCCAGGACTGGTCCAGGGAAGGCACTGGTGAGCTCACTCCCTGCCTGGCCACCAGAGACCAGCTGGCCACATATCCATGGTGAGTGATGTGCATCTGTGAATGAGTCAGAGCTCTTTGGAAAGGCTGCCATGCAAGGCTGGCGGCCTCCGGTCCCTGGTCCACAATGGGAGGCTGGAGATAACAATATCAGTACTAATGGCTGCCAGTTGCTGAATACCTACTGTGTGCCAGGTGCTAAGGATTTACACCCTCTGTGTCACTCAAGCCTTGCAGCCATCTCGTGCCATAGCAATAGTTATCCTTACTGAATGCATGGGAAAATCAGGGTTCAGAGAAGTGAAGAGACTTGCCCAAGGTCACACAGCATGGAGACCAACCTCAGGTTTTGATCTGAATGAAGCAGAAGTCCTGCTTTCCCCCAGTAGTCAAGTTATCTGTTCATTAGTGGTGTTGTTAGGAAACCCACTATATGATGGTTTTCAAAAGAATGTAGATTCTGCTGTCAGCAGGGGGCTACAGTGAAGACCAGTACTACCGCCTGGCTTGTCTCTCAGTGGCCCAGGTCAGGTGCCTGAGGCTTCTGAGCTGGGGCTGGGGTTGGGCCTCATCTGTGCATCTCAGGTTCTGTCCCCAACTTTGAGAGCCCGATCCATCTCAGGCAGGAGCCCACTCTGAAGGCTGGACTAGGAAACACACCTTGGAAGAGGTCAGGGCTGCGAGAGGCCTCTGCAGATGGGGCAGTTACTTCAGAGGGGGCCAGGGAGCTGCCTGGCATCACACAGCATATGGTGCCAGAGCCTGGGTCTCAGAACCCCAGACTGGGGCTCTTCCCATATAACCTCGCTGGCTTTCTGAACATGTGGCAGGTGTCTGGTGACACCAGTGAAGGGGCTGAACAGACGCCAGCAGTAACCTAACACCTTCCCTGTAGGGCTGCGCACCTGCGCTGCTCAGAGTCCTCCCCTCGCCATCCTGAGCCAGCCTGCCTGTGCTGTCCCGGGTCATCACCATGAACAGTGACCATTGTGAGCACAGGACAGTAGCCAGGTGCCAGCCACCGTGCTGAACGCTTTGCCTCCATTAGCCACGAAGAGCTGCGTGTGAGTCAGAGCTCTCTGGAAAGGGGCACCATGCAAGGCTGGCAGCCTCTGGTCACAATGGGAGGCTGAAGGTTACAGTACCCATAGGAGGGCTGCCAGTTGCCAATGCCTACTGTGTGCCCGCAATCCCCCCAGCCACCCTAAAGGCTGGTCTTCTTGTTCCGTTTCACAATGGCAGGCACTGAGACTAGAGAGGTTGAGCCACCTGCCCAGGGCCACATAGCTTGTAAAGGGGCAGGTGGGGCCAGCGGTGCTCCTGCTAGCGAGTAGGAAGGGGAAGGTTGGAAACAAAGCCGGGGGTTCAGTGGGCAGCCTGGGGCTGTTTACACCTTGCCTTCCGGCCCTGGCAGGCTTGCTGGCATGTGTACCAGCAGCAGCTGGGTCTCTGCCAACACCTGGAGGAAGAAGCTCAGTGCTTCTTGGACCAGCCACTGGAGGACATCACTGAAGCATAGGCTCTGGGACTGTTTCATGGGGAGACCCGCTGGAGAGAGCAGCACCACAGGCAGAGCCAAGCGCCTTGATGCTGGCATCTCACCTCCTCGCTTCCGTTCCGCCCTCTGATGGAACCAGCCTGGAAACCGGGCAGTTTGGAACTGACCATTGGGTGGCAGATTTGAGTCTTGGCATGTGGAGAGAGTGAGATGATTTGGGGACAAGGGGTGGCGGGGACAGTGGGAAGGACTGGTGTGGGTTGAGATGCTCACAGGTTCCACCAGGTCCCTTCCAGAGGGCACTCCTCGGAACCAGGGAGTAAATCCTGGGAGACGGTGTCCAGGACCTTCAGCCTCCTCTGCAAGCTCTGTGTGCACCAGTGTGACTGTGCAAGTGGACGGTCTGTCCTTGGAGAGCTCACAGAGTGCCCTTCCCCCAACCCTGAGACCCCTTTCCCAGGTGGTAGGTGGTGAGTCATGGCCCACATGTCCCCCCCAGGAGTCCAAGGGGGACCTGTGTGTTTTCTGGGGCCGAGAGGACATGATCCCAGCCAGCGGGCATTCCAGGGTCAAGAGGGAAAGTTTCCAGAGGTGGTACCCCCAGTGTGACTGGGCACACTCCCCATCTTCATGTCTTGGTGGCAGAGTGGGGTGCTTGTGGAAGGCTCATTCCTGCCCTGCCATCTGTTCCAAGCATCCAACACACACTGGCACCTGGATGTGTGTCCTTTGCCAAAGCTTGTTAAAAGGAGATGCAGCGGCCAGCAGGAGGCCTCTTGGTTGTCAAGGTGGTGAACTTCCTGCTCTAGGGAAGGCGGTTGACATGGAGCTTGGGGCTGGGAAGCTTATGCCAAATGGTGTCCCCGGGCATGTCATCTCCCTTGTGGGTAGTTCTGCAAGTGGTCACCCCAGTGATAAGGACAATGGTCAACATATTTTGCTACCTAGGCTTAGAGTTTTGTAGATATTACTCATCTCGTCCTCATACCTATCAGCATAGGGGACAGCATCACTGCCACCATTTTGACAACAGGAAATGCCACACACACACAGACTAAGCAGCTGGCTAGTGAGCTTGGAGCTGACACTGAACCCAGGTGAGCTGACCACAGGAGTCATGAGCAAACTACCACATGGTGGCCAAGACCTTACTTTGGCCTTTACATGAACTTGATTTGGGTCTTGAGGATGAACATAGTCAAAGGCCAAGCATCTTTTGGACACTTCAGTAATCTGGGTAATTTGTACATGTGGACTCAGGCTCTGTCCCAGGTGACAGGGTGACAGGTTTGGCCACTGGCTTCCCGACAGCCAAGCAACCAAATGGATCACTTTCCAGATGTCCATACGTGGGCAGCATCTGGCAGGCTGGCGGGACTTTCCTGGCTTTCACACAGATGGCTCCTCTCTTTACCCGATGTAGACACAGCTGGGACTTGCACCCCTCTGGACGGGACTGCATGAGGGAATTTCTGGTTGAAAAGTATCTGCTGGTTTTAAAACATCATCTTGTAGCTTCACAAAGGCAGGACGTTGGTTTCGTTTCCTCCCTGCGACACAGGCTTGGGAGCCATTAGGCTTGAGCCAGAGAGGGATCAGGCTCTGCAGAAGCATCAGCTGCCGGAGGAGGAAGCCCTCCTGGTCTGGCTGAGGACAAGCACTGAGGCTGGGGGCTGCCACGTGTCTTCTGCAAGGATACCTGCCTTTCCCACCTGGTTCTTCCAGAGACCAGGGGTCCGTGATGAACAGGGACCTGTGAGGCGGGCGGCATTCTTGAACTTGACTGAGGTTGAGAACGGATCTGGGGTGAGAAGCTTTGCAGAGCCTTTGGGAAAAAAGGAGTTCAAGCCGTCACCATGAAGACCGGGATGACTTAACAGAATAATAGTCCTTGCTTTCTAGGGCGAGCACTAATGGGTGGCGGGAGGCGGTGGGTGGCCGGTGTGGCCTGCCTGCAGGGAGGGGTGAGCTGCGGAAGGGGTGGCCTTGACAGTTAGGGCTTTGACTGGCAGGGGAAGGGTCGTGGTCCCACCTCCCCAGGAGGGCCCTGGCTCTGAGAAGCCTGGGGAGGGGGTCTTGGTTCTCGATTAGAGAGTCTTGGTCTTCCCTTCCTGAGGGGGTGTGAAGAGGCGCTGAGCCCAGGTCTTGGTGGGAGGGGCTGCTGCTTAGAGGGTGTGCTTGGAGGGAGTTGCTTGGCAGAGAGGGGCAGCTGTCCCCACTGCCACCAGCTCTGCCTGGACAGCGTCTGAAGGAGAATCCCTTCACTTTATTCCCGCCCTCACCTGCCTAAGACTGAGTGGATTATTCTGCCCTCTGCAGACCAGATGCCCAGCACACTGAGGCCCCAGCTCCCAGGCTGGCTCCTGGTGCCCTGCAGTAATGAGGGGCCCAGAAGGCGGCAGCTCAGGATGGGGAGAGACATCTGCCCTCTCTCTGCATCTCCCACCCCTCCCCATCTGCAAGATCCTGTGGTCATGGGGTACCCTGGCTCCTGGCTGTGATGAGTTGGAATCTGGAAGACTACAAAGCTTAAGGAGCCCCAGGACCCTGAACACTGTGCTCCTCCCGTCCTCTTCCCAGCTGCCTCCCTGCCTCTCTCCTGTCACACCCCTGGCCCTTTGAGGACTCCAAATGACAGAATTGAGAGGTCCAGAAAGTTCCTTGAGTCCCACCTGACAGAAGGGCGAACTGAGGGAAAGAGAGGGGGAGACTCGCCTGAGGTCACAAACAAGAAAGGGAGCCCCTTCATCACAGAAGGACTGGGGAGCACCTCCCTGCCGGTGGGGGAGGGGCGTGTCTGGGATCCTTGCACCTGGGTGTCTTCACTGGGTCGCTCTTGGCCTCTGGGATGGGAGCAGTAGTTCTTACTCCCTGGGGTCTCTGAACTTCCTAGGCATTTTTTGAAAAAGGCAGCAGATTTGAGGTGTGCTGGAGGATGGGCCATCTGCCCCAGCCGGTCAGCTCTGCCCAGACTCTGGTCTTCTCTTAACAAAGCCAGTCTGTACTGGCTTTGTTACCCAGGCTGAGCTCAAGTGCACTACAGGGAGCAGCATCACACTACCCACTCTAGCAAGGGCCTCCCTGCCGGTCCCAGGTGCGGAGGGATACCAAGCCCACCTCCTGGATTGACATAGCCCCCCCATCCACGCCTGAACTGTCAACGATGATCAGCATGGCCAGGAAGCCCCTCCCAGAGCCACTCAGCTACAGGCACTTAAGGGAGCTTCTGTGGAGACACCCTCAGTGGGGAAGGTGGGTGTCAGCCCATGAGGTTGCCCTTCTCCTCCCTTCCTGGGGCCCACTGTCCCTGCTGGGGCTGAGCCTAGACTGGGCAAACAACTCAGGGCAGACACTGAGTGTGTGCGTGTGCAGGCTCACACACCAGTGTGGGTGGGGAGGGCTGACTCTAGGACTGAGAGTTTCCAAACATGTCAGACTCAAAACCTAATAGAGAAGAGTACTGAGCTTATCAGAAGTCAAGTTCAAATAAGTCTCTTTCCTCCTTTAGCCTCAGTTTTCTCATTTGCAAATTGGAAATCATTCCTGGGAGCAGGAAGTCCATGCAAATTGGTCTGCAAGCTCTCAGGGCTGCCGAGCTGCTATTGCTCAGTCCCCTAGGACGGGAGAATCAAGGACAGGGTGAGATATGGCTCTGGCTCAGGGACATGTGGCCTGAACAGCTCTGCCATCTCCTCTTGGGGCTGGCCACCTTAGCACTCCACAAACCCAGGTGGCTAGGGACAGGGGTCTCTGAACTCTCCATTCCCCAAGGTTCCTTCTTCCTACCCAGAGCCAGTGGTGGTAGCCCTTGGCAGGCTCCACCTCTGTGCTTTAGGTGCCTGTTCATTTCCTCTCCAGAAACGAACTTCTCTCTGGGAGATTCATGGCCAGCTTCTCTCTGGCAGATTCATGGCCAAGTGGATTGTTGTAACACCCTGGACCCCGAGATGGGTCTGGCTGTGCTGGGTTAGGGGAGGGAAGGCAGTCTCCCAGGCCTTTTCTACAGCTAGGAGCCTGTCCCAGGAAAGCTGATGGCACCCAGCATGTGGCTGTTGGGCTGTGCCCCACCACTGCCATGCAGCAGCCTCGGAATGGGGATGCAGGGAGCCCTCCCCCACCACGTGGCTTCCCTCCCTCTGCTTCCCCAGCTGGGTAATGACTGAGGATCAGAGACGCAGAGTGTCTTGGGCCACTCTTCCCACCCACCCTCTGGCAGGTGGAGGGACTGCTCAGCCAGCGATGCTGAGTGACTTCTTCCAGGCCACACAGCAGGCTGGTGGCAGGAAAGGTGCCCACTCCAGCCCCCTGGCCGTTTCTGCTGCCCCAGGCACCCATGGCCTGCTTCCTTCGCCTCTCTTACCCCTGAGCTTGCGGGAAGATGCAGGAAGCCTAAGCCGGGAGGTGCGAGGAGAATTGTTTTACATATTTGCTAATCGGGTCTGAGAGAGGGGGGGGGCTCCAGCTCATCAGCCAGGAAGGAATCCAATTTGGCTTTTATAGCCGCGGTTATTGGTCATATATTGCGGGATCTTTTTATTTTTTATTAACCCAGCAATGTGGGGGCTGGGGAGCCAGGCTGCCTGCTGGGCCCCCTGGGACCCTGGCTCTGCGGCCCGCAGTCTCCAGCAGCACATGGAACTCCAGGCAGCAGCCAGGACCTCAGAGAGAGAGGTGGTGGGAGGGACGGACTTTCTGCCCCTTCAGGCCAGGGACATCTGGGTGCCTGCTCCTATTTCACAAGCTCTGTATGAGTTGCTGGTTTGATTAAGCTTTTATTGTCTTTTTTCTTTGAGGCTCAGGCTGCTCAGGGGGTTGGGGGGTTGGGGAGTTGTGAAGTGGGATTCCTCTTCATGCAGAGCTCAGTGGCTACGGGGACGGCTCTGACACCCCTGCTGAGGCTCCCATCCAGCCCAGCCCTGCCAGCTGCCTCGTGTAGACTTGCGGTTTCAACTTAGTGAAGCACCTAACATGTGCCGGTGCCCGGTAGAGCTTGGTGGATGGCATGCCCCCCTCTCCAGGAGCCTGGCAGACAGTACCTACTCGGCTGTCTATTTTCTTTCAACCAGGAGGAACTGGCTGGCAAATCTGGTCAGCTGTTTGCGGCCCCCTCTCTGGTCACAAAGTCCTGTTCCTGGTCCAAATGCCACCATTTCTTCCCTCTCCATGACTGGAGGAAGAGATGCTTTGAAGAGTGACCCCATGCCAAGAGATTAAAGAACCTGAGTCTGCCTACAAAGTTCCCAGGGCACTAGGGAGCCCAGTGGGGGGAGGCCAGAGGCCCTGAGAAGCCAGCGTCCTTCATCTGCTCCGTCACTGCAGCCTGTCCTTCCCTGCTGAGGGAGTCTCTGAGAGCTGGGGAGCACTCAGGGTCTTATAGTGAATTGTTTGAAATCTCTGCATTGACTCAACTCCCTGGGTCCCACCCCTGAGAGTAATCTGGGGTCTGGGTGTGGAATTTCTGCTTTTTTGTATTTGGCAGTCCTGGGGGTTGAATCCAGGGATGTTCCACCACTGAGCTACATCACCAGCCCCTTTTAATTTTTTTTTTTCCTTAATTTTGAGACAGGGTCTCGCTAAGTTGCTGAGGTTGGCCTCGAGCTTGCAATCCTCCTGCCTTAGCCTCTGGGTTTGCTGGGGTTTGGAATCCGTGTTTTAAGAAGTGACTTTGAATCACACTGAAGTCTAGGGCCCTGTGTGGCAGAGAGGAGGGTGAGCTCTGCCTGACTGGCAATGACCAGATTTGTGACTCTTGCCACCTGTGAAGTTCATAATTACCTTACTAGCTGCTGTGCTTTAGCCAGAGGAAGGGACATCACCATGCCATTTTATAGATGTGGAAACAGACTTACCTACAGCACCTGGCTAGTGACAAAGCCAGATTTGAACCCAGGTCCAGCTGCACAATCTACATTGCTTAGTTTACCCCTCACCCCCCAAATCAGGCTATGGTTGCTTTCATTCCATGATAACCCTCTTGGTGTTGAAAAGAAGCCCTGCTTTTCTTTCCCAAGAGGATGGTTGTGGGCATCCCCTGAATTTCCTGCTGGCAAATGGAGCCCACGGGGAGGTGTTTCTGGTGCGCGGAAGGTCCCTCTGTCAGCTGCAGTCATCCAGCCAGGGCTCCAGGCTGGGCAGGGAGGATGGGAACTAAGACAGGGCCACACCCCTCCCTCTATGGATCTGAAGGATCTCCCTGATCAGCGGCCTTTTTCTTTTGAGATTCTGGGTAGGACCTGGGACTTCTTGAGAGAAGATTCTGGAAGGGCCCTAGGGTGCAGGCAGCAGGCTAGACGCCCGGGAGAGCTCATCTTGCAGTGCAGTCTGAGTGGAAAGGCCTGAGAACCAGGGGCTAATGTCCGAGTTCCAGTCTGCAAGGCTCAAGACCAAGAAGAGCCAGTGCTTCAGCTTGAGTCCGCGGGCCAGGAAAGACCCCGTCCCAGCTCAAGCCATCAGCAAGTGTCCTTCTTCCGCAGCCTTTCTGTGCCGTTCAGCTCTTCAGTGGGTTTGAGGGGCCGTGCACCTGAGGGACCACTTGCCTTATGCAGCACACTGACTCATCTCACCCAGATGCCCTCACAGACACACCCAGAACTGTGTGTGACCCAGTGTCTGGGCACCCTGCAACCCAGTCCACTTGGCACATCAGTGAAAGGAGCCATCGCACCCACGTTGCACCAAAGGGAGCCTGAGGTCTGGAGTCTGGCGCAGACTCCCTTTGTATTGTGCACTGAGTTGAGATTTAAGGTCTCATGGGGATGGTGCAAAGCATCTTGAGAGTAATGGGTTTCTTCATGCTTGGCATCAAGGTCCTCAAGGACTGCCTGGAATAATGACAAGAGCCTGGGCTTTGGGCTCAGTAGAACTGAGGCTTTTACTCTAATTCTACCTTATTAGCTGTGTGACCATGAAGGAGTTACTTAACCTCTCTGATTCTGATTTTTCTTCTGTCAAATGGGATGTTCATATGCCTGCATTGCTGATGTGAGGATGACAGAGGATAGGTAAAGAATACCGGGCACACGGTAGATGCTAAGCTGATTGGGATGCTACATTTATCCTAATGGCTGGGCACTTGCTTCACACTACCCATGTGGTTCTTCCCCACTTCTGCTCTGTTTCTAGTGCTCCTCCAGTCTCCAAGGCTGGGATGGAGCACCAGGTCTCGGGGGAGGGTTTGGGATCCACGGTGACAGGCACATGTGGCAGAGGGATCTGGAGGGAGGTGGATTATCGGAAGATGGTGGGAATATCTGGATTTAGGACAGTGATACCTTGGAGGGACCATGGCCTTCTCCCGTCTCCACCTTGCATGAACTGGGTGCACACGAGGGGCAGGCCATGACCAGGAGGCAGAGGGACCCAGTGTCCCTGCTGCAGCGTGTCAGAGGTAGATGGAGCTGCTCAACTCAAGAGCCTGCACTCTGACCTTCTACCCGGATCTCTCCATCCAAGGGTGAGAGAATCAAAGACCCCGACAAGTACAAGAAGCAGAGAGGCTAGGAGGCAAAACCCTCGAGTCAGGAAGAAAAAGCTGATGAGCCCCTAGTAGCCATTAAATTATATATACATATACGTATTTTAAGTCAAATCTGCATGTCTAATGTGATTTTTTGATTACATTTTAATAGCCTGGCTGGGATGGGGGATTGAAGGAGGAAAGGCTCTGTCATCCAATGCCAGAGGGAGGGGAGTTATAAACAGGCCCAGAGAGACTGACCTGGAGCCACGTCCCTGGGGTGCTGGGGAGAAGAGCAGGCTGGCAGGTGTCTGCAGTGCCTCCCACCAGGGCCCCTCTGCCCCAGGATCCTGCCGCTTTCTTGCTGGGCTCCTGCTGCTGCCACCTAGGCCAGCTCTCCTTGGTTTTTCTCCGTGGAGGACGCAGCCCCCTCGCATGCCCCTTACAGTAAGTAACTCTGCAAAGAGTTGAAGGCTGAGAATCGCTTGCACGTACACACGCGTTCTATTTTTAAATAACATTTATTTCTGATTCTAAAAGTAAGGCTGCACCTGATTGTCGCAGAAAAACTGGGAACAGGCAAGCACAAAGTGGGGTATAAAAATCACCCACAATCCTTCCAGACTGCGATGACCACGGTTAATGGGTTTTATTTAAATATGTACATATGGGATTTTTTTTTCTGTTATAAAATTGGGATCTTGCTGCAGATGTGGCTTTGGGTCCCTCCAAACCTTCACCTTGAAACTCAGTGAGGTTTCCTGGTGACCACCCATTACCTTTCCCAGAGGGGGAGACCTGGATCCCCAGATGTGTTAAACCTTGGTTCAATGGGGGCCTTGAAAGACAAATTCTGACTCCGTGTGTGTGTAAGAGAGACAGAGAGGAACAGTCAAAGGGTGTTGGTCAGAGAACACTCCAAGCCCCCCACCAATGGAGACCAAAGCCCCACCACAGCCCCAGGAACCAGTCCTGCTTTGGGCTTTGCCAGGGTCAAGGGCGCCCACAGGAGCCACCCTTTGTCCCTCTGCACAGAGCAGCTGGAGCTCCTTGCCAAGCTAATTCATTCCATCACTTGAGAAAGAAAACAAATTCATGATTTTCTGCCCTCCTGCCAGCACGGAGGAGCCCGAGGAGGCGGTTACTGGCTGAGGTGTGAGTGGCAGCCCCCATGCACCAGGCGGGCCTCCGCTTTGGTGGGAGTGGAGGGACCTTTGGGCTGTGCCTGCCCTCCTGGGCCTGACTGGGAAGAGGGATGCCGGAGTGCCCTGGGCTTCTTGTAGGCTCTGGAGCATCACAGCTGGAGACTTGGGCCTTCGCCATCTCATTTCAAGACAGGGAGATGGGGCTCCAAGTAGGGATGGGACATTATCTAGGGCTACACAGAAAGTTGGTGGCTGGGGCTGGCCCAGAGACACGTCAGTGGGCCACCAGTCTGGTGTAGCCACCCACGTGGCAGCTCTTGGTTTCAAGGGTGGACTGAGAAGGCAGGCGTGGGGAGAAGAGGGGCCGTGACACACCAGGAACTCACCCGAGTCCACTTCTCACACTTCCGGATCCTTCCCAATCCAGAGCAGGCTATACTTTCTGCCAAGGGCTGATGTTGCCTGGCGTCTCCCTGTCCTTTTTGCCCAGGGGACGGGGCTCTGAACCCTGACCCCAAGATCATCAGAGCCTCCGTTTCCTTCACCCAGCACATCTGATGCCTCCTCTGGCAGGGAGCTTGGTGACCAAGCCCAGTTCCGCCAGTCCTGGGGCTGTAGCTGGGGAGCAGCTCTGCCCATTTTTCTGCTTGTTTAAGTCCCACAAATGCAGGTCACAGAGTCCCACAGGGACAGGGCCCTGCTGCACTTGTTCCAGGCACTATTGTGATGTACTCCTGTAGTGTCCCTCCGGAGAGGGCCACTGGCTCTCCTACTTCATGGTAAATTGGCCTCTGCTGGGAAGACACAACAGCCAGGCTTCTTCCACGTGGGAGTGGGGCTTACCCGCAGGCCATCCCGCATCCCATGCTGGGTGACGCCGCTGTCAGCTGGCTTGTCAGAAGGAGCTCCTCCCTGTGGTCTCTGGTGGGCTGGTTCGGGTTTCCCCTCCTGCATGGCAGCTGGGATCCCAGCAGGAGCCTCCTGAGAGCCGGCGGAAGCTGCATCTCCCTGATTCACTCAGCCTCAGGAGTCACGGAGCAGCACCGCTGTCATAGAGGATCCTCCGGCCCAACCAGATTCCAGGGAAGGAATGCAGACGTTCCCTCTGAGGGAAGAGTACCAATCACCTCCTGAGCTGAGCTGAGCTGAGCTGGAGGACACTGCTGCGGCCATCTTTAGAAAGTGCAGTCTGCTGTGTGTGTCCTTTGGGAGTTCATAGCCCCTGTGGGGGTAGAGGACAAAGAGCAGCAGCTGTCATTCCCCAAGCCCTCATGCCTATGGGCACTGTGATCAGCCTGCTCTCTGCATCACCCTTCCCACCAACTCTGTAGTGAGTACTGTCATCCCCGTTCTGCAGATGGGAAGACTGAGGCTCAGAAAGGTGACGCAGCCTGCTCTAAGTCACACAGGATTTGCACTGAAGTCTGTCTGCCTCCAGAGCCACAGCTCTTAACGCTGCTACACAATTCTTTCTCCTTGTCCCTAAGTAATTTTTACCCCCCGCTGGGGGCAAATTGTGATAAAGGTATTGGGGACCCTTGAGAGAGAGGGGGGACACCTGGAGCTTCAGATATGGGAAGCCGTCTTAGCAGAGATGATACTGAACTAAGCTTGGACAGCTGAGGTAGATTAGGCAGATTTGCAGGGGCCACAGCCCTGGTGGGGTCGCAATGGGGGAGAGAGGCCTCCAGATCTCCCGCGGAGGGTTGTGGGGACTCAGAACCCTGACCTTTGACCTCCTCACACACCAACACATCATAAACTGTACTCCCTACAAGGTGGGCTGAAGTGGGGGTCAGATGGGTAGAATTAGTCCCCAGGAAAGGTGCAAACGTGGCCCCCACATCTGCTCCTTTACCTGAGGCTAGGACTGAGGAGGAGGTTCCAACTCCACCCACTACGGCTGATGTCCCCCAGGGGAGCATCTGAGCTGCCGCCTGTGCAGATGCAAACTGGGCCTCAGAACATGTGTACCCCAGGCACCTGGCAGGCCTGCTTTGGGACACCTCAGAGAAGATGCTGAATTGTGGCACTGACAGGAATCTCAGGTCACAGGAGCAGGCTCCGCCCCTTCCCGGCCCTGTCCTGGGCACCCCCCTCTCCATCCACCCAGGGCCCCATCCCAGTCAGTTTCTCCATTCTCCTGTCTCCCTATTTCCGTCTGTCTCTCCACCTCCCATTCTCCTGTCTCTGTCTGGAATCTCTGCGACGTCCATCTCTGTTATCCTGCTTCCCCTCGCCCTTTCTTCCTCCGGACTGACGGCAGTCCTCCTTTCTCCCCCTTGGACAGACCGTCTACTTGAAATGGAGCACTCCAGAGAATGTTAATAGGAAAGAGAGCATTAATTAGCCAGCTCTGGCATAATTAGCTTCCTCCTCTCACTGCCTGGCGTCTAACTGGATAATGTGTCTCTCCGTCTAAACAGAAGGCAGGTAGGACAAGGGGACAGGCCATGCCCAGGGATGCTAGAAGGGGTCCTGCCTTTGGGCCACCCCACTGGAGCCCGCAGCCTGGCCAGCCTTGCCCTGTCCTGCAAGCCCTCCTGCTGCTGGAGCTCAAATCTTGGGATGCAGATGCCTGGTCCCTGCCAGTGCCCAAAGGTTTGACGTTGCTTGAGTTGCATATTAAGTGGTCTGGGCTTCATAAACAGTGGCTGCAGCTGAGCATCCCAGAGACGGGGTGGGGAGCTACTGAGAGCTCTCGAGAAGAGCTGTGACAGGCACTGAACACTGGCCCAGCTCCCTGGGCAATGGCTGTGCAGGTTACAGTCCCCAGAGGGGAGAATATAGATATAGAGATATAGATATGCATATGTATATCTATATCCTATTTATCTATCTATCTGAGACAGACAATTCCTAATGTAGTACAAAGACAGCAGAGTGGTCCCACAGCTGGGGGAGGCAGGTATATGGCTGGACACCTCCATTTTGTAGAAGACAACTCTGAAGTTCTAAGAGGCTCACTGTCTTGCCGATGTTCACACTGCCAGGACCCCAACCAGAGTCTGATTCTACCCTGAACGTACTTACAGCTGCTCAGTAAATAAAAGTGGTTACTGTGGAGTCATAGCCTAGATCAGCCTCCAGTTCTTTTTTTTTTTTTTTTTAATATTTTTTTTAGTTGTAGATGGACACAATGTCTTTATTTTATTGCTTTGTATGTGGTGCTGAGGATCGAACCCAGGGCCTCACGCATGCGAGGCAAGCGCTCTACCACTGAGCTATAATCCCAGCCCCCAGCCTCCAGTTCTAAAGTCAGAATGTAACAAAAATTGGAAAATCATGAGTAGTCAACATTCTTCAATACTCCTTGCACAGAGAGAAACATCTTTTCTGTTTGCAATTGAGCTGTAATTCACCTTTTCCCGTGGCCTTGAAAGCTGAGATCTAGTTGGGAGAGGTGATGGGCAAGAGCCAGGATTTTTCTTTATGAGGAACGTGTAGATGAACTCAGTGGCGCTAAGTGCCTGACTGATGCAGTTTTGTTATGGTATTAGTATTTGGTTATGAGTGTGCAGGTTTGGTGCCCCAGGCAGGACGAATCCCGCCACAGGGCACTATCCTCTCCCTCTCCCAAGCCTGCTGATGCTCTCCCTCTCCTGTAGGCTATGGACTCTGAGGATGACCCCCTGCTGCAGGATGTGTGGCTAGAAGAGGAGCAGGAGGAGGAAGCAGCAGCAGGCGAAGCCTTTAGCAGGACCCAGAAGCCAGGGCCCCGTCCTGGGGCAGGGGGACAGTGTTGCTGGCGGGGCTGGACCTTGCCTTCGAGGCCCCCGGCCGCGGGCTTCTGGAGTACCCTGGGCTGGGCCTTCACCAACCCGTGCTGTGCAGGGCTGGTGCTCTTCCTGGGCTGCAGCATCCCCATGGCCCTGTCGGCCTTCATGTTCTTCTACTACCCGCCCCTGGACATTGACATCTCCTACAATGCCTTCGAGATCCGCAACCACGAGGCCTCGCAGCGTTTTGACGCCCTCACCCTGGCACTCAAGTCCCAGTTTGGATCCTGGGGACGCAACCGGCGCGACTTGGCTGACTTCACCTCTGAGACGCTTCAACGCCTCATCTCAGAGCAGCTGCAACAGCTGCATCTCGGCAATCGCTCGCGGCAGGCCCCCAGAGCCCCGCGCTCAGTGCCCGCGGCCACCTGGGACACCTCCGCGGCCCAAAAGCCAGCAGCCAATCGGAGCAGGCGTCTTCGTCGCGATGCCCCGCCCCTGGCGGATCCGGCAGCCAACCAGAGTGAAGCCCCGCAGGACCGTCGGCCAGACAAGAATAGACAGCGCCAGCCCAGCGCCACGCCCCCCACGGCCGTCGCGGCCAATCAGAGCCGTGCCCGCAGGGGCGCCTCGCGCTGGGACTACTCACGCTCCTATGTGAGCGCCAACACCCAGACGCACGCGCACTGGCGCATCGAGCTCATCTTCCTGGCGCGTGGCGACGCGGAGCGCAACATCTTCACCAGCGAGCGGCTGGTCACCATCCACGAGATCGAGCGCAAGATCATGGACCACCCGGGCTTCCGGGAGTTCTGCTGGAAGCCCCACGAGGTGCTCAAGGACCTGCCGCTGGGCTCCTACTCCTACTGCTCCCCGCCCAGCTCGCTCATGACCTACTTCTTCCCCACCGAGCGGGGCGGCAAGATCTACTACGACGGCATGGGCCAGGACCTGGCTGACATCCGGGGTGAGCGGTCCGGGCAGGGCTGCGGCGGGCCCTGGGTCCTGGTTCACTACTGCCGAGGCTTGTGGGAGACTGGGTGGTGAACACTGCAAGAGGGGAGCTGGGCACGGCCAGGTGAGCACTCTGGGAGGGACGTGGGGCAGGGGAAGGCAAGGCGAGTGCGAGGCGGCGGCAAAGAGGCAGGTGGATGGCCAGCCTGTAGGATGTTGAGAGTTATGTTGTGACCACAGAAGGTGAAAGCCTGGCCGGAGTGGGGGAGGTGAATGCCCTCTGGGGAGCAGGAGGACCAGGGATGGGGTTGAAGGAAGACTGCGGTAGGGTTAGTTTTAGGTAAATTAAGGATGGGACTTGGGAAATAGTGGGGCAGGGCCAGACAGTGGTTGTGGGCGCTGGGACCGGATTCGGGTGTACCTTTCAGGGAGGGTGTGGGTGGGGCAGACCCCAAGGAGAGGGCACTGGAATGGGACCCCGAAGGTGGACTTAGAGAATCACAGAGAATGGGCCTGGGAATTAGGTGGGGTTCAAACTGGAATGAAGAGGTAAATTTAGTGGGAGCTGCGTGAGCAGGCCTGGGGGGCTGCTCTTCTTGGGAAGCTGCGGAGTCTTTAAACCATCCCTCTATCCCATTAGTGACTTTTGAGGCAGCCTGAGTGGGATCTCCCAGCTCTTTAGAAAGGGGTGAGATGGTGAGGAGGACTGGTGGGAGCTACCCACTGAGCTCCCTGGTTCCCATTGTGCTCCTGCAGGCTCTCTAGAGCTGGCCATGACTCACCCTGAGTTCTACTGGTACGTGGATGAGGGCCTCTCTGCAGACAACCTGAAGAGCTCCCTCCTGCGCAGTGAGATCCTGTTTGGAGCACCCCTGCCCAACTACTACTCCGTGGATGACCGCTGGGAGGAGCAGCGGGCCAAGTTTCAGAGCTTTGTGGTCACCTATGTGGCCATGCTGGCCAAGCAGTCCACTAGGTAGGCAGTCCAGCCATGCCCAGTGTGCCTGCCCCCATGTGCACAGGAAAGAGCCACAGGAGGGTGGGAAATTGGTTTCCATGGGCCTCTTCCTGAGACCTCCCAATCTCTTTCCCCACGACCTTTTCCCTAGGAAATCTTTCTTACCAAATCAGAGGTAGAGCCAGGTACATCCTTACTGTCACTCTTGACACATGAAAGGCCTTTTTACTTGGTCAGTGCTAATGGTTAGTGAAAAGGGCAGCTTTGAAAGAAAAAGGAAGCCCTAGCATCCTTGCCCTGAAGGGCTTCGGTTTTGCTTTTCTCCTGAGATGATGCTAGAGATCTTTCTGGAAAGATTCTTGGCCAACGAATGAGGAGTTTCTCTCTGCCTCTAAAACCCAGGGAAATAGTAGGCAAGTCACTTCATTTCTCTGGGCATCAGTGTCCCTTCTTTTAAAATGGGGACTATGATTGCTGTTACCCTGGTCATTAGGAAAAGATGAGCTAACAAATGTGAAGGTGCTTTGGGGTGGTGTATCCAGGATCATAGCCAAGTCCCTTTCCTCCAGGACAGGAAACAGTCCTGCTGAGTAATAAGGCCACTGTCTTCCAAGTCTCTGCTCTGACAAGACAGGCACAGGAGGAGTCAATCCGCCTGAAACATCCTGTTCCCCCCATTGCTCATCCATTGTATTGAATGGCTGATGTTCACTGAGTACTTACTCTGTGTGAAGCCGTTTATACGCACCATCTCATTTAATTCTCACATCCGTTCAATGAGGTGGGTGCTCTTATGATCATCTCATTTTATAGTTGTGGAAACTGAGGCACAGAACAAGCAAGTCATCCAAAAGCTTAAAGCCCATCAGTGGTGGGGTGAGATTCACATGCAGGTTTCTAACCCAGCCCTCTCCCTCGAGCTTTCATGCCAGTTTCTGTGCTGCAGACGATGTTTCCCCTTCTTCTTTGCCAGGCCAACTCCTGTTCCTCTATTAAGATCCAATGTGGGCAGCTTTTCCCTGAGGCTGGATTAAATACCCTCTCTGCCTGTTTCCACAGGTATCTCTAAAGGAGTTCTTGCTAACGCTCACGTCTCACTTTCTAATTGTGGGATTTTCGGTGAGCAATTTCACCTTTCTGAGCTACAGTGTCACTGTAGTGTTTGTTACTCTCTATTTTAACTGTAACCCAAAGTGCAGTCCTTGAGTCGGCAATATCAACATTGCCTGTGGGGTTGTTAGAAACACAAAATCAGAAGGTGTTTCCCAGAGCTACATTATTTCTGTTATTTGTGCATCAAGTTTGAGAAAGGTCCATTTGTCCGTCTTGGTAGGGTGGGAGTTTGGTGAGGTCTGACTCATGTCTGTAAGCATGGCCCCAGCCCAGTGCCAGGGACCCCATACTGGGGATTTATCTGAGGAATAAATAAATACATGAATGAAGGTGCTCCAAGGAGAAGTAGCCAAGGGGTTGACTCAGGAAGGGTCTTCAGGAGTTTAGATACAAACCATTATCTCTGCTGAGGCAAAACCCCCAGCCTTAGGGGAAAAGTCACTCTTTCTCTTCCTCTCCCTATAGAGCTTCATAGCAGGAGTGACATCCAGGGCTCTATGGACTTGATTTTAGTGTCTTCTTTTATATTAGTAAAGTCTTTTTTCATGATTCTGTTATTGGTGACCCAAGAGATGACCTTGGATCAAAGTATGCACCTTGACTTAGTACAGAATCCTATAAATGATCACTTTCCCGATAATGCCAGAATCCTAGAGCACTTTCACTGTATTTATTGTTCTTCACTCTTTTGCATTTTTGTCACATGATTTTAAATTCTATATACATTTTAAACCTTATAAGACATTCCATTATTTTGCAGAGTCTGCATTCATTTATATTTATTCACTTAGTTACCTTTCCTGTTGCTCTTCATTACTTTCTACAATTTTATGTTTCCCTCTGGGATCATTTTCCTTGTGTCTGAAAAACTCTCTTTAGTATTCTTTTAGATCAGGTTTACTAGTGGTAAAGTCTCTTTTGTGTATCTTTAAAACATCTTTATTTTACTTTCATTTTGCTGGTGTTGTGATAAATGGCGTTATTTTCTTTTACTACTTGGAAGCTGTCACTCCATTGTCTTATGACTTCCATCAATTCTATAGGAAAGTCAGCTGTAAATCTTTTTTGTTTTTCCTTTAAATGATTGTCTTTTACCCCATCTGGTTTTAAGATTTCTATTAGTCTTTGGCTTCATTGGTTTTCCTATAAAGTGTGTTGGTATAGTTTTCTGCTTGGGTCATTGAGCTTCTTGAATCTGTAGGTTGATGGTTGTAAACAGTTTTAGGAACTTCCTGGCTATTACATCTTCAAACATTGCTTCTCTTGTTCTCTGTACCCTCTCCTTTTTTGATTTTAATTTCACAAATGCTCCATCTTTCAGCGCTCTTTTCTAGGCTTTTCCTAATTTTTCTTCCTATGCTTTGGTTTAGTTATTCCAAATCACTAATCCTGTCTTCTCTTGGCTCTAATCTGCCATTTAATGGCTATTAAGGTATTAATGTTGTGTGTTTTGTTGAGAATGTCCATTTGATTCTTTGTTATATGTCTACATCACTGGTGGAGTTCTTCATATTTTATTTTGTCCATAGTTTCCTTTCTGTTCTCAGACACACTAATTGTAGTTATTTTAAAGTTCTTATAAGCTAATATGAATGTATGAGTAATGTGTGCATTTTTTCCTGCAGTCTGTTTTTTTACTTGATTTTTGGTCATGTGCTCTTATCTGTGGATAGCCTGGTGATTTTGACTACATGATGGATATTTTGTTTAAAAAATGCATAGGTTCCAGTGTTGTTATTTCCCACACAGAAAGTTTATCCTTCTCTTCACTAGACAGAAAACAGTGTGACTGATCACCTCAACAGTACATGGAGTCAAGGATGGTTTGTGATCCTACAGTGTCTCAGTCTAGCTCTAGTTGGCTCTAAATTCTTCAGGATTTTCAACTGAGAGCCTAGTGTATCCTGCAGAGTCCCTTTCCCTGGTTCTAGACTCTATATTTTATCTCTCAAAGCTGCTAAAACAAAACAGGACAAAACACTGCATTTTTTTCTGAGTTCATGTACTTTAGCCTCATGTCCCAGACAGCTGCAGTCTCCAGCAAAAGCACTAAGGGAAAACTGGCCAGTGTTCATCTGGTTTGCAAGTTTCTACCCAGCGCTCTGCTAATTTATCTGATTTCCAACTGAGATTTTCAGCCTTCTGCCCATATTCAGAAGTAGCAAGTGCCTCCGGGGTAAAAGCAGCCACATAATCTCTTCTAGGTTCTTCCCTTTCTGCAGTCTTAGCCCCCTAGTTTGTTCCTTCAGCAACTTGGCTGTTATCAGACACATGATTTCTGAATTTTCTCTGATATTTCAGTACTTCCAGCCCTTTATACCCTCAGATTCTCCATCCTCAGATTCAACCAGCTGAGGATTGAGATTATTCAGGGAAAAACTGCATCTGCACCAAACATATATACACTTTTTTCTTATCATTATTCCTTAATACAGTACAGTTACTGACATATTGTTCACATTGTATTTAGGTATTATAAGTGATCTAGAGATGACTTAAAGTATGCAGAAAGATGTGTGTAAATTATATGCAAATACTATGGCATTTTATATGGGACACTGGAGCCCTCCTTGGAGTTTGCTATTGGAGAGGTGTGCTGGAGCCAGGCCCCCATAGACACAGGGGACCACTGTGGTTCTGGGCAAGACACTAGTTTTCCAAGAGCTGTTTCTTTCTACTTGAGAATAAGTGTTTGGGCCTATGTCTTTTTATAGCTAGCAACTAGGGCAGGGCTGAGAACTTAGAAGACACTTTATAAATGCTGTACAAATTGATGTATGAACAAAAAGTAATTGAGTTAACCTATAGTTTTCTACTCGAATGAAAGAACAATTATTTTATGGGGCTGGGATTGTAGCTCAGTGGTGGAGCGCTTGCCTCACATGCGTGAGGCCCTGGGTTCGATCCTCAGCACCACATAAAAAGAAATAAAATTAAAGACATTGTGTTCATCTACAACTAAAAAAATATTTTTTAAAAAAAGCTATTTTATATAACAAAGTAGATGATCCTGAGAAATTTTCTACTGGGCTTTTGTATGTCCTGTTTATATTTCTTAATAAAGTTCATTGAGGCATAATTGACATATAACTAACTACCCATTCTTAAGCTTTACAATTTGGTTGGTTTTGAAACCTGTATATACCACAAAACCTCACTGCAATCTAGATAGTGAGCATATCCTTCACTTGAAATATGTCTCTCACACCATCCTGATGACTGGTCCAGCATGCCTCTCCACCCCCACCCCTGGCAACCACTTTCTGTTTTACGTAATTATGTAGTGCTTTCCATTTCCTAGATTTTCCTATACATGTTACTTAGTATATGCTCCTTTGATTGGTCTCTTTCATTCCATCTTATTTGACCTGTAACCATGTTATTCCGTGTATCAACAGCTTATTCTTTTGAGTGCTCAGTGGTATTCCGTTGTATGGAGATGGCATATATCGTTTATCCATTTACTATTAGTGGATATTTGAGTTACAGATAAAGCTGCAATGAACCTTCATGTATAAATAAGTTTTTGTATGGACATATATTTTCTTTTTTTTTTTTAATATTTTTTTAGTTCTAGATGGACATAATGTCTTTATTTTATTGCTTTGTATGTGGTGCTGAGGATCGAACCCAGGGCCTCACGCATGCGAGGCAAGCGCTCTACCGCTGAGCTACAATCCCAGCCCTGGACATATATTTTCATTGTCTTAGATAAATACCTAGGAGTGAGATTACTGGTCATATGGTAAGTGTAAGTTTCTTTTGGAGAAAGTTGTTTTCCAAATTGAATGTACCATTTTACATCCCTACCAGTAGTGTATGAGAATTCCAGTTCTATATCTTCTCCAGTGCTTGCTATGGTCAGTGTAAAAAATTTGTAGCTATTCTAGTAAATGTCTAGTGGCATTTCACTGTAGTTTTTAGTTTGCATTTCCCTAATTACTAGTGTTTGCAGTATATTTTCATGTATTTATTTGACATCTGTTTATCTTTGGTCAATTTTTGCCAGTTTTAAAATTGGCTTTTATGCTTAGTATTATGATGTTCCATTTTGAGTTATTCTTTATATTTGTGTATATGCAAGCTGTGGATTGAGGTTTATTATTTATATATGGATATATAATTGTTCCAGCATCATTCTTTGAAAAAACTATTCTTTCCTCACTGATCGCTTTTGCACATTGGACAAAAATCTATTGTCCATAGTTAAATGATTCTAATTTTTGACTTTCTATTCTATTCCATTAATCTATCTTTTCCTACCTACACACTAGAGCACAGTCTTGATTACTACAACTTTGTACCAAGACTTGAAATTAGCATTAGTGCTCCAACCACATTCTTCATTTTTAAGGTTGTTTCAATTATTTTATTTCACATGAGTTTTGGAATCAGTTTATGTGTTTCTCCAAAACAAGTTTTTTTCTGCTGGGATATTGAATATGATTGTGTATAATGTACAGATTGATTTCAAGAAGAACTGATATCTTAACATGGAGTCTTCAAACCCACAAACAGAATATATCTGACATCTTTTGCCAGATTTACCCACAAGCATTTCAAATTTTTATGCTATTTTGTTTGGTTTTGTTGTTGGTTTTGATTCCATTAGAGCTTCCACATATATATTTGTGTTTTCCGCTAATAAAGACAGTTTTGCTTCTTCCTTTCCAGTTCAGATACATTTATATCTTTTTCTTGCTTGATTGCACTGGCTAGCACCTCCATTACAATGTTGAATAGAAGTGATGAGGGTGGACATCTCTGTTTTGTTCCTAATGGAAGTATGCAGAGTTTTTTGCACGTGTCTTTTTCTCAGGTTTAAGAAGTTCCAGTCTATTCCTAATTTTATAGCAGTTTTTTTAAAGTCTAGTAGGTTTTCCCATATTTTTTCTGCATCTAGAGAGATGATCATAATTTCCTCTTTTTTAATATGATGGCCCCTTGGTTATGATCTATTATCTGTCATATAATGTTAGGTTCTGTTTGTATTCTATGTTCATGGATACATTATGTTTGTGATAGACATTGGACTGTCCTCTTTTTGTAATATCTTTGTCTTGTTTTTGGCATCAGGGTATTTCTTGCCTCATAGAATGAGTTGGGAAGTATTCTTTTTCTTCACTTTATTAGGGATTTTATATAGAGTTGACACTATTTCTTCCTTGAAGGTTTTGTAGAATTTGCCAGTGGAAATGTCTGGGCCTGCAGTGTTCTTTATGGAAAGGTTTTAAATACAAATCTAATTTTTAAAAATATTTAAGACTATTGAGATAATATTTTTATGTGAGCTTTGGTAATTTGAGTCCTTCATGAAGTTTGTCCATTTCATTTATATTTGCAAATTTGTTGGTATAAAGTGATTCTTAACATTTCTTTGTTATCTTCTTAACAATTATAGGAAGTATAGTGGTACTGCCTGTTTCATGTGTGTTTTCTCTCTTTTTCCATGATCTGTCTGGCTGAAGGCTAATAAGTTTTATTGACTTTCTCAAAAAACTGTCTTTTGTTTTAATTGATGTCCTTTTTTTTTTCTGTTTTTCTGTTTCATTGATTTGCAATCAGATCTTTATAATTTCCTTCTGCTTACTTTACATTTAACTTTCTCTTGTTCTACTCTTTTTTAAAATATGTTTTTAGTTGTCAATGGACCTTTATTTTATTCATTTGTTTATATGCGGTGCTGAGAATCGGACCCAGGGCCTCACACATGCAAGACAAGTGCTCTACCACTGAGCCACAACCCCACCCCTCTTGTTCTACTCTTTTAAAACAGAAGTTGAGCTTATTGATTTGAAACTTATCTTATATTCCTTTTTTAATTCTTTTTAGATATACATGACAGTAGAGTGTATTTTTTTTTTTTTTTTGGTACCAGGGATTGAACTCAGGGACACTCGACCACTGAGCCACATCCCTAGCCCTATTTTGTGTTTTATTTAGAGACAGGGTCTCACTGAGTTGCTTAGCACCTCACTGTTGCTGAGGCTGGCTTTGAACTCAGGATTCTCCTGTCTCAGCCTCCCTAAGTGCTGAGATTACAGACTTGAGCCACCGTGTCCGGCTTAGAGTGTATTTGGACATGTTACACATGGAGTATAACTTCCCATTCTTGTGGTTGTACATGATGTGGAATTACACTGGTCATATATTCATATATGAACATAGGAAAGATGTCTGATTCATTCTACTGTTGTCCCTGTCCCCATCCCTCCTCCCTTCCCTTTATCCCCTTTTGTCTAATCCAGTGAACTTCTATCCCCCCCACTTTGTGAGTTAGCATCCACATATCAGAGAGAATGTTTAGCCTTTGGTTTGGGGGGACTGGCTTATTTCACTTAGCATGATAGTCTCCAGTTCCATCCATTTACCAGCAAATGCCATAATTTCATTTTTCTTTATGGCTGAGTAATATTCCATTGTATATATAACACCACATTTTTTTTATTCATTCATCTGTTGAAGGGCACCTAGGTTGGTTTCATAGCTTAGCTATTGTGAATTGAACTGTTATAAACATTGATGTGGCTGTGTCACTATAGTATGCTAATTTTAAGTCCTTTGGGTATATACCATGGAATGGGATAACTGAGTCAAATGGTGGTTCCTTTTCTGCTAATATTTAGTGCTATAAAATTTTTCCTAAATACTACAATTTTAGTATATCCCACAAATTTTGATATTTTGGTTTTCATTTTCATTCAGTTAAAAAGACTTTCTATTTTCCCTTTTGATCTTGTTTGACCCATGAGTTATATGTTATTTAGTTTACAAATACCTTTTTTTTATTTTAAATTTAATTCTATTGTAGTCAGAGAACATACTTTGTATGACTTACGTCCTTTTATGTTGTGGAGTCTTGTTTTATGGACTGTTCTATGATCTGTCTTGTTAAATGTCCCCTTTGCATTTGAAAAGAATGTATTCTTCCATCATTTGATGAAGTGTTTTGTTAATGATAATTAGATCAAGTTGGTTGATTGTGTGTTCAAGTCTCCTGCATTCTTACTGATTTTCTAATTGTTCTAGCAATTATTATAAGAGGAATATTGGAGTATTCAACTATAATTGTGAATTTACTTCTTTTTTCAGAACTTTTCAATTTTTGCTTCATGTATTTTAAAGCTTTGTTATTAGATGCAGAAACATTTAGGATTATTGTATTCTCTAAATGAATTGATCTATCTATCATTTTGTTATTATCTTTATTCCTAATAATGTTCTTTGCTCCAAAATTTACTTCGTTTTTTATTAATTTAAACACTTCAACCTTCTTTTGGTTCATGTTAACTGGTATGTCTGTTTCCTATCTCTTTGCTTTAATGTGTTTATCTTTATATTGACAGTGGATTTTTTGTAGGCAGCCTGGTCTTCACTTTTAAAAATCAGCCTAATAGTCTCTCCTTTTTAATTTATGTATTTATCCACTTACAGTTAATACAGTTATTGATCTGGTTATACCTAAGTCTGTCTGTCTTTATTTTTTCCTAACTGTCCAGTTGTTCTCTGTTTTTCTTTCCTTCTTTTTTGGGTAAACTGAGTATTTCCTATGTTTGTATTTAATCTCCTTTGTTAGCTTTTTAGCTGTAACTCTTATTTTAGTGGTTGCTTCAGGATTTATAGTATACATCTTTAACTTACTGCAGTGTACCTTCAAGTGTTGTTACACCACATCACACTTAACATCACGTCTGAGAGCCTTACAATAGTATGTACTGTAACCATTTCTGTTCTTTATGCTCTTGTTGTCACATGTTTTATTTATATTATAAACATCACACTCTCTTGTATACTCTTAAGTGGCCAGTAATCTTTTAAAGATACTTGAGCAAATAATAAGAAAATTTCATGTATATATTCATATTATTTCAGTTTTCAGTACTTTTGTTTCTTTATAGAACCCATATTTCCCTATGCTGTTGTTTTCCTCCTGCCTGAGGACTTCTTTCCACATGTCTTAGAGTGTGGTTGTACTGGAGAACCATTCCATTTTGGGAGTAGCTGAAAATCTTTATTTTCCTTTGGTGGTTTTTTTTTTCTTCAGGGATTGAACTCAGGGGCACTCGACCACTGAGCCACATCCCCAGCCCTATTTTGTGTTTTATGTAGAGACAGGGTCTCACTGAGTTGCTTAGTGCCTCACCATTGCTGAGACTGGCCTTGAACTCGTGATTCTCTTGTCTCAGCCTCGCTAAGTGCTGGGATTACAGGTGTGTGCCACTGCACCCAGCTTGCCTTTGGTTTTGAAATCTTATTTTTGCAGGATAAAGAATCTTGCATTGACTGTGCTCCGAGTATCTAACGGATGTTGATGCACTGGTTTTCTGAAGTGTGTTATTTCCAGGAAGGAATTGGCTATCACCCTCATCTTTATTCCTCTGTTTGTGACGTGTCTTTTTTTTTCAGTATGCTTTTTAAATTTTCTCTTGGTCAGTGTTGTTGAGTGATTTGATTATGATGTGCTGTGTTGCACTTTTGTCTGTGTTTTTGATCTTTGGCATTCATTGCTCGAGTTTCTTGGATCAGTGAGCTCTCATCAAGTCTCTAAGTTTTTCAGTCTCTTTGGGAGGTCAGTTAACATACATCAGGCTGCACTGAGGTCGGCGAACCAGGGAAACCAGAGGCTGTACTGTCCCTTGTCCCCAGGGTCACACCTTTGCTGCCTGAGGTCCAGAATCAGGCTTTGTATGTTTCCTCATAGTTTTATTGTCTCCAGTCGGGCAGTGAATCCACTCTCCATCCTGGCTGGCTAGATGTCCCTCCTGGTGGTATTATAAAACACAGTTTGACCAGCCTGGTTGTGCTTTTCTTATTAAAAATAACTTGTAGGGGCTGGGATTGTAGCTCAGCGGTAGAGCGCTTGCCTTGCATGCGTGAGGCCCTGGGTTCGATCCTCAGCACCACATACAAAGCAATAAAATAAAGACATTGTGTCCATCTATAACAAAAAATATTAAAAAAAAAATAACTTGTAGTCGGGCGCGGTGGCACATGCCTGTAATCCCAGCACTTAGGAAGGCTGAGACAGGAGAATCACGAGTTCAAAGCCAACCTCAGCAAAAGCAAGGTGCTGAGCAACTCAGTGAGACCCTGTCTCTACATAAAACACAAAATAAGGCTGGGGATGTGGCTCAGTGGTCGAGGACCCCTGAGTTTAATCCCCAGTTCCAAAAATAAAATAAAAAATAAAAATAACTTGTGCTAAGCACACATTGAATAGCAATGTAAAACTGAGTATCCAGAAGCCCGTTTGAGTATTGATTATTGTTGTGGATAATTGAGAATTGGAAGATGACACAGAATCTGGTTGTAACTGATTATCTGTGTAGAACCACGGTCCTTGGCCTGGGCCATACGTCTGAGTTGCGTGGAAGGTTTGAAAAAGCCCTGATGGTTAAGCTCCACCAGACCTTCTGGTCTTGTTTGGTGTCTGGCCTGGCCCTCAGGATTTTTGGAAGCCCCCAGGCGATTCTAATGTGTAGCCCAGGTGAAGCCACTGGTGGCTCCTGCCCTTTAGGGGTTCACGCCACCTTGGGCCCTTTCGCATCTCTCCTCTCTCGTGTCCTCCCTCCCCAGCAAAGTGCAGGTGCTGTACGGGGGCACAGACCTCTTTGACTATGAGGTGCGCAGGACCTTCAACAATGACATGCTCCTGGCCTTCATCAGCAGCAGCTGCATAGCCGCCCTGGTCTACATCCTCACCTCCTGCTCAGGTAGGGCGTCCCAGGGCCCTCGCCCCGCCCAGCCCCGCTGTGTGCTGCCTTCTCAAGGAGGACAGGCTGGGCTTGACTCCAGCATCCAGCTCAGAAGTCGCCACCAACCCCAAGCAGGCAGCCTGCAGGCCAGAGGACCCCACCCCGGCCCTCATGCAGCTTGAGCTTTGCTCCGTGACCGTCCTCCCTTGGTAGCCTTGTGCTGCGGATTCTGGGGCGTTGGCCTCCGTTATGGATTGGCAGCCTGTTTCCTACCCCAGGTCGGCTGCCCTCTTGTCCCTGTTCCTGTTGGCACGGCCGCCTCCCCATGCATACCAGCTGCTACTTTCTGCTGGACGCAGTTGGCATCTCTGTCCACTCAAGTGGACAAAAGACAGAACTGCTTCAGAAATGGAAGGGCTGTGTGTTTGTCCACAGTGATGTTGACTGGCCCTCAGCTGTGTGCCTGGGCACTACGGGGCCCGACCCACTGGGGAACCCGATGGGGGCAGGCCCCACTCTGCAGCATCCCTGGGCTCCCGTGGTGGCAGACACCACAGACGTGACGTTTGTGATTCTCTGCTAGCACCTGAGACAAGTTCTGCAAAGATGAGCTCCTACGGCTTCCTGGCCTGCACAGGTGGTTTCACCTGGCACTCCCGCCTCTTGCCCAGCGCCACCTCTGGGCAAAGAGCACCAAGACTTGTTGGGAACAGACAGGGTGGTGAGGGCGTCTGGGAATGAGGGCCGGAGGCAGGACACAACTCAGGTCAGGGACACTAGCGGGGCTTGTGTTTTGCAAGGGTCTCTCCTCTTCACCTCTGTGCCCCTCGTCCTGCCAGTGTTCCTGTCCTTCTTCGGGATTGCCAGCATCGGCCTCAGCTGCCTGGTGGCGCTCTTCCTGTACCACGTGGTCTTTGGTGTCCAGTACTTGGGCATCCTCAATGGGGTGGCTGCCTTCGTAATAGTGGGCATTGGTGAGTGGCCTTGGGAACTCCGCCCTTCCCCATCAAGGGCCTTCTGGACGCCGAGTCTGGCCTCCAGGGGGCCTCTAAAGAGCCCCTCACAGACCAGAGCCCTGAAGTGGGAGGTTAGAATATGAGGGGCAGGGGTACGCTTGGCCTGCGCCGGGCAGAAAGAGGCGAGGCTGACGGGAAGGCCCCAGAAGAGGTGTGGAGGGCCGGCCAGCCGGGTGGGGCCCGATGGTCTTCGCCGGCTGCCAGCTGAGAAGCAGGACCGGCTGGGAGTGGCTCTTGTCTGAGGAGCTACTCAGAGGCTGGGCAGGTCCTGAGCCTGCGCTCGGCCGGCATCCCTCCCCAGGCGTGGACGACGTCTTCGTGTTCATCAACACCTACCGCCAGGCCACCCACCTGGAGGACCCGCAGCTGCGCATGATTCACACCATCCGCACGGCCGGCAAGGCCACCTTCTTCACCTCCCTGACCACAGCCGCCGCCTATGCGGCCAACGTCTTCTCCCAGGTGGGAGACCCACCCCGCATCCCTGTCCCGGCCTCCCTGGGCCTCGAGGCACCTGTCCTCCTCTGTGCTGCGTGTCTGCCCCTCACGGCCCCTTACCAAAGCCTCGCACAGACGGTGCGTGATGCTGACGCTATCGATGGCGTGCTGGGCACTGGACGGCCTGCTGAGCTCCCGTGTTTCCTCCCCATTGCCCAAGTCAAAGGCGTAATTGCCTCCGTGTTCCTGACAGGCGCTGGGGCCAGAGAGGTTAAGTGACTTCCTCAAAGCCACACAGCTGCAAGGTGGTGGCCTGATCAGGTGCCCCCTGGCCCAGAGCCGTCCCCGCCCACTCCGTGCCACCTTTTCCTCCCTGTCCCTGTTGTCCCCTCTCCAGCCTGTGCACCCGAGTGGGGCTCAGGAGAAGCTGTGGGCTTGGGCTGGGATCCTGGTGCTGAAGGAACCTCCACACCGTGACCTGGTGTGGAGCACGTCTGGCAACCACCACGTGTTGCCCAGGCTTCCTGGGTAGCCACACCAGGAGGCAGGCGGGGCTGCTGCAGGCCGCTCTGTGTGCCTCGGGTGGTTGCTTAACCTCTCTGAGCTGCACACTTCACTGCAAATGATCCTGAAGTTGGAAGGAGAGCTGTGAAGGTGCCTCACCCAGCGCAGGCTCCTCGCGTCCCTGGCCAGTTCCCTGCGGGGTTCCGGGGCTCCTGTCCCCAGGCTCCCCGCTTCCTCGGGTGGCCTCTTTCTTTCCCTGCCCCCGGCCAGCATGGCCTGCTCTGGAGGGCACATCTTCCTGTGTCCCCTTCCTTCCTGTGGTGGCCCCGATGGCTCACTGGCCCAGGCAGGCCAGGGGGCTGCAGGTGGACAGGGGCCCCCGCTATCGGGGAGAGGGCTTCCCTGCCACTGTCGCCTGGCCAGCCCTCAGCTCCTCGGCCAGCTCCATGTCCCCAGGGCCAGCGCTGGCATCCCGTCCGCAGCTGGGGCCCGAGCGTCCTCCACCACGGGGCCCCAGCTGACGGCGCGGGCCCCTCCCGCCATGCAGATCCCGGCTGTGCACGACTTCGGCCTGTTCATGTCGCTGATCGTGTCCTGCTGCTGGCTGGCCGTGCTGTTCACCATGCCCGCCGCCCTGGGCCTCTGGAGCCTCTACGTGGCGCCGCTGGAGAGCTCCTGCCAGAGCAGGTGAGCCGCTGCGTCCAGCCCGCAGAGCTCGCACGGCACCCGCTGCCCCGAAGGCCTAGGGGCTGTCCAGCGAGCGGGAGAAGGTGCCGCTCCGCTAACCACCTTTGGTGCCCTCCACGTGCAGGAGGGACACAGCACTTAGGTGCAGGATCTGTGACCCGCCACCCGCCCCGCCAAGAGCCCCCGGAGCTGGCCCTCACAGTGAGGGAACAGGCGGCTTTCTCAGTCAGGCTGTGGCAGGTGGCAGAGCCGGGACTTAAACCCCAGAGCGCCGGCTGGTCCCCTGCTCTTGGTCCCCATGTTAAACTCCTCAGGGCCTCATCTTGGGGAGTCTTCTGACAGCAAGCCGTGTGCAAAGGTGGAGAGTCCACGGCTGCTGCTGGAGGGACGATGGGGAGCGAGGTCGGATGGCTCCGGCTTGGGGGCTCCCTGGGGTGAGAGGTGTTGGGGGGCCTCTGAGCGCAGGGCAGGGAACACAGAGGCCTTGGTTGGGACATCTGTGATGATGTCCCCTGACCAGGATGAGCCAGGGAGCAGCTGCCGGAGACTCCTCAGCTCCCCTCGCTCTCCCCCTCCCTTGAGGACTGCCATGTGGGGTGGTGCAGGTTGGGCACTGCTCACCGAGGCCCTGATGTCTGCCCTGTGGACATTCAGAGTGACCATTTCTGTGGCAGTGTTGTGGCACAGAAGCAAAGTCTCTTGGGGAATGAGCACTTATTTGTAATCTCTGGAGGCCCCCATGTGAGGCGTGTCTTCCTGGGAGTCTTCATGGATAGTCACTCGGCTTCCAGCCCAGCCTTCTGCCTCGGCTCTGCGGGACCTTGGGCAGCTCACTCAGCCTATTTCCTTCCACCATGTGGGCGTCCTGTGGGGACTGAGATCTCCATCTGGGGCTGGCCCTCGGCCCCCAGGCACAGCCCTCATGAGTGCTAGCTCGTGTGTCACTCTTGCCCGGGTCCCTGGGCGAGCCTCATCTCCCTTACTCGCTCCTGCTGGGCCTGAGTTGTCCTGGCTACGGGGCCCACGCAGCAGAGGAAGGCTCCCTGCTCTGGCCACCTTGGTGGTGTTACTCCCTCTCCCTAGGTGATGCCAGTCGTCCCCATTGGTCTCCAGAGGAAGCCTGGCATCAGGGGTAGGTGGGCCTAGAGAAGTCAGGTGACCGACCTGGAAGTCTGAGGCACCTCCTGAGCTAACAGCGCAGCACCGCACCAGGGCTCACTGTCTCTGGGGCCTGCCCTGTCCTCCTGAGTGCCCATGGCCCCTGCACTCACCCCCCCCCCCGCTCTCTCCATAGTTGCCACCAGAAGTGTGGCCGGAAGAGCTCCTTGCACTTCCCTGGGGACGTGTTTGCCACCCCCGAGAGGGCTGGGAACAGCCCTGCCCAGGGCCCCATGCCCTACCTGGACGATGACATCCCCTTGCTGAGCGTGGAGGAGGAGCCAGGTGAGAGCCAGTGCAGGCCCGGGAGGGACCCTGGCCAGATGGTGTGAGGACAGGCTGGTCCCCAGGCGGTGGTGGCCGAGGCGGCCTGTGGGGTCCTTGTGCATTGGGCTTCCCTGGAGAGGGCACATGCCAGGAAGGCTGTGACTCAGGCTGTGACGGGCCACCACTATGCCCTGGCAGTGTCACTGGAGCTGGGAGATGTGTCGCTGGTGTCCGTGCCCCCTGAGGGACTGCAGCCGTCCCCTGGAAGGGGCAGCCGGGGCCAGCTCCTGGTGCAGCTGGAGGAGCTGCTGCACCACTGGGCGCTGTGGTCGGCCGTCAAGAGCCGCTGGGTGATCGTGGGTAAGTCCTCGCATCCTGCCCTCCTCGGCTGCCGCCTGGCGCACACTCCCTGGGAGCACTGCCAGCCTTCTGGGGTGGACTAGAGGTTGGAGGCCTGGAGGAAGCCTCCCTCCCTGAGCCTCTTCTGCCTGCATAGAGTATGGCTGGTCCCACTGTGGCCATGGCCAGTCACCGCGTTGGGCAGTAGTGCAGAGCCCTGCGCTGGCCTTGGCTGAGTTGGAGCCCTGCTCTGCCACCTGCAGCCCATGGCCTTGGCTCTGTCAGTCAGCCTGACGCCCAGTTTCCTCTTCTGTACTGGACGGTGAGAAGCGTGTCCAGCAAGATGCCAGCAGGGCCATGAGGGCGGCCGCAGAGGCCCAGGCCACCGCGTCCTGGCAGGAGCGTGCAGCACGCACCCAGAGCTGCCCCCAGCACCTTCAGCAGGCCACGTTTGGGTACCTTCAGGTGGCATGCCAGCCCCTCGAGAGCTGCAAGACGCAGAGACACTGGCTGGCTTGCCCAGTGACTCCCATGGCACCGTTGACCCCTGCCCTGGAGGACGAGTCCCCTGCAGGTGTCACCCGCAGGCTGGCGTGGCCTTTGCCCACTCCCCCCACAGCCCAGCTGTGGACTTGCCCTGCCTAGCGCAGCATCCCTCCCGCAGGGCTCTTCGCCTCCACCCTTGTCCTGTCCCTGGTGTTCGCCAGCCGGCTCCGCCCCGCCAGCCGTGCCCCCCTGCTCTTCCGGCCGGACACCAACATCCAGGTGCTGCTGGACCTCAAGTACAACCTGAGTGCAGAGGGCATCTCCTGCATCACCTGCTCAGGTGAGGTCTAGCTAGCAGATGGCCACCTTCTGGTGTCCTGCATCAGGCTGTTGCCTAAGAGGTGTGAGACCAGGGCTCTGCGTCACTGATGTGCCCGACACCGGGCACATCACACCCACCTCAGCTTCTGTCCTTACATTTTATTAAACACCTCCTGGTGGCACCATGCACTGGCCCTGGGGAGACAGTGGGCAGGAGGGACAGGCCTCCTGGGCTCCAGCAGCCCACATTTGCAATAGTGTGCATGGAGGACGGCAGGTGCCCTGGGGACACAGTGTCCTGCCAGGCTCTCTGGAGGAGGTGATGTCTGCGCTGAGGAGAGGAGGGACTTCCTGGGCTGGGAGGGCAGGGAGAGGAGTTAACCAGACAGGGCGGGCAGGCTGAGGGGCAGTGCCATGTGGGGAGGAGCTGGCCACATGGGAGAGGGGCAGCTGTAGGAGCCGGCCACATGGGAGAGGGGCAGCTGTAGGAGCCGAGGTCGCCAGGGCAGTGGGCTAAAGCAAGGAGTCTGCATCTCATTCTGGCTGTTCCTCGAAGCCAGTGTGGGGTGTGCCGGGTGGGGTTCAAGCACAGATGTCCTGTAGAGGAGCTGGCTGGGTGCCTGATGGAAGCCTGGCGCCGTCCAGACGAGGTGCGATGAGGCCGGGCCAGCTGCTGACGGCACCCTGGATTCCAGGTGCTCCCAGGGGGCTTGGATTTCCATGGCACCTGGTGATGGAGCTGGTGTCGGAATGAGCAAGGGGGATGCCCATGTCCCCTTGCCCTAGGGGGTCTGGTCCAGGCCCTGATCTTGCAGATGGGGAGCCTGAGGTCCAGGTGGGCCAAGGGCTCAACATCAAACCTTCAGCAGAAGCAGAGGAGGAGGCCAGAGCCAGTGCCTCCAGGTTGCCGTGACCACCTTTATTTAGTCAGGACAGGGCTTTCCCTTCAGTCATAGCACTGGCCACGTGCAAGGCATTCAGCTGCAGCTCTGAGGTGCTGCCAGAGTCCCTTGTAAATCAGAGCCAGCCCCAGGCACACTCCGGGCGCCATGGCCCTGCCTGGGCACAGAACAGCCCTCCTCACTGCCACCTCCGGGCCTCCTGCCTACCCTCGGACTTGGCTCCCAGTCCATATGGAGCCCTTCACATGGCCGCAGGCCTGCCTGAACCACCGCTTTCTTCTCCCGGGTTGTTTCTTCACTGTTTCTTCTCCAGCGGCTGCTGTGGGGACTCAGCCGCTAGCATGTGAGGTTTCTCTCATTTCAAGCAGAGAGAACCCCAGTCCACAGCGCCTGCAGTAAAGCCACAGCCTCCAGTCATCCCTGCCCACGCTCCCACAGCAGGGCACTTCTGTGCCACACACGTCATGGGGCCAAGCTCAGGAGGGAGCCGTGTGTCTCCCCCAGGCCCCTGGCGGGCAGTGAGGCAGAGCCCACAGGTGGCCTGTCCGTGGGTAGGCTGGCCCCAAGGACACAATTCTGCATTTGATACTCCCCTCAGTCCCACACAGTCTCTGTCAGACTTTGACACCCCCTCCCAGCCTCTGGGCCTTTGGAGGATCCCAGCCTCTGCCCATCACCCACTGGGCCAGCCAGGGAGGTCCTGCTGTCCCTGACATGGTGCGGGGACAGGTCTGTTCCAGGAGAAGCCCCACAGCCTGCAGAACAACATCCGCACATCCCTGGAGAAAAGGAAGCGGGGCTCCGCTGTCCCCTGGGCCAGCCGGCCTGAGGCCACCCTGCAGGGTGAGTGCTGGGGCCAGGGGCTGGGTCCTCCTGGAGCCGAGGTGTGGGCCCTGCACAGGGAGCAGACGAAGTTCGGTCTCGATCCTCCTGCAGGAGCCAGACCTGTGGCCTTGTTCTTGTTGGCTGTGGAGGGGCAGGCGTGGGGTGGACTTGGGCCCCCGCTCTCCTAGGCCAGAACCCTGGGCTTGCCTGCCACCTCCTGCCCCAGTCACCACAGCCCCCCGAGTGTGGGGGCACGACTGGAGCCCTAGAGGCTGGCGTTCCCTGCTGGGGTCTCCTCCAGAAGAGAGGCGCAGGGACACAGCACCACAGGAACTAACCCTGTAGGCATCTGTGTCTGGCTGTCACCCCACAGCATTGGCACCGCCTGTCCCCACCATTACCAGCAGCACCAGCCCCGTTCACACTGGCCCGTCTCTGGATGGCCACCCTGGTCTGCCACTGGCACGTCTCCATGTGACCCTCCCTCACAGTCCCCACCATGCACACCACCCCCACCCCACTCACTGCCGTGGACCAGACGGCCGGCAGGGAGGGGCAAGGCCACGCCTGGAGGTGGGCTGCCAGCAGGCTCCACCTGTCATCCAGCTGCGGAGGTGGGCTGCCCCAGGGCCCCAGGGCTGCAGGCCATCAGGTGACCGGCCACTCCTCTTCCTTCCGCATTTGTCCCTAGACTCCCTGGGTACCGTATACGTCTCCACAGTGAAGAGTAAAGGCCACCCCGCGGTCTACAGGCTCTCCCTTGATGCCAGCCTGCCCGCGCCTTGGCAGGCTGTGTCCCCTGGGGACGGAGAGGTGTCCTCCTTCCAGGTGAGCTGGGCTGTCATGAAGTGAGCCACCATGACCAGAGGGGCCCTATGGTGCCACACTGGCGGGAGGGACAGGGTCCTTGCGGATGGAGCTGCTGCGGGTATTGAGGACTGCTCCCACGTCAGCCAGGCCTATGCAGGGACCTGCAGGGTGGTGGCAGTACAGGCCCCAGGTTCAAGTCCTGGCTCTGCCATGTGTCTCCTGGGTGTCTTTGGGCGGTCACTTTATCTCTCTGAGCCTCGGTTTCCTTCTGTGTGAAATGGGGATATAAAAGGTAGCAGCCAGCACGGTCGAGGGCCCGTGAGGTAAGGCCTGGCAGTGTGAGCTTCCCGCCCGGGACAGTACGTGTCAGGGTGTGGCAGCCACTCTGGCACCTAGAGGAGTCTCCCAGGGCCAGGCCACATGCTCCGTTTCCCCCTTCAACACGTCCCACTCCCCACATGACAGTCCCATGGTTGGGTTTGTGTGTACCCATATGGCTTTGGGTCACCTGCAGTCATTGGGAGGATGAGCCCTCTGGCCTCCCCAACACCGAGCCTGTGCCTGTGTTGTCCCCACCCGAAGGCTGTCCTCCCAGCTCTGCAAGTGGCCACCACTTGAGCCCTCACTCGGGTTTGGCTTGAGCATCACCCCTCAGGACCCCTCCGCCTCCCTCCCCAGGACCAGCCCCAGGAGGGCAGGGACTGTGCCCTGCTCGTGGCTCCGTCCTCAGAGCCTGGCACACGGGGGAGCTCTGTGACCACTTGGCAGAGGAAGAAGCGAGGCTCAGACAGGAAGGGTCGCTCAGTTTTCCAGCTCAAACCTAGGCCTCCGAGCCTCCGCCCAAGGCTCTGTCCTCCACTCGGGGCTGGGACAGGGCGGGACATGCTGAGCAGGGCAGGGACGGGCCTGAGGCCAGGCCGCTGGGCAGCGTCCCCGAGTCACGTGTCTTGTCTCTGTGATCCACTGCTTAGGTGTATAGAGCGCCTTTTGGTGACTTCACCAAGAAGCTGACCGCTTGTATGTCTACAGTAGGGCAGCTCCAGGCCGCGAGCCCCGCCCGCAGGTGGATGCTGACGGCCTTGGCCTGTGACGCCAAGCGGGGCTGGAAGTTCGACTTCAGCTTCTATGTGGCCACCAAGGAGCAGCAGCACATGCGGTAACGCCCTGCCACGGGCTGATGCCACCAGCCGGCGCGTCTGCGCGCTCCTCCGTCCTCCGGGCGCCCCCACCTCTCCCTGCCCCCCCGCCTCTGCCTCCCTCCCCTCCCCTCTGTCTGTCCTCCTCCTCCCTCTCCTGTGCCCTCTCCTTCTCTTTTTCTCTCGTCATGTGAGAGATGCCACCAGGCACCTCAGGAAGGCCCTGCTCGTTTCCACACACCTGTTCACGTCTGTGCCCAGGACTGGGGAGCGGGGACCTAGCAAAGAGCAGCCCATGGTCTCCCGCTCACCACCTCTGTCCTCCCTCCCAGCAGAGCCACAGGAGTGCAGCAACTGCCTTGCCCCAAGCCCTTCCACCTCAGGGCATTTGCATCTGCTGTCCCCTCCCCAGCTCCTCCTGTGGTGAACTTCCTGAGAGGACTCCTCAGGGACTCCTGGAATCCCCGAGCAGGATTCCTGCCCTCCCAGTCTCGCCCCACCCAGGCTGTCTTTCTGGGCCCATGGTCACCTGCAGTCTCACTGATCTGTCAGGTGACCTGTCCAGCCCCAGGAACAGGTCTGTGTCCCACAGGGGCCCCTTGAGGCTTTGTTGTTGCTGTATCCCCAGCACCTTACCCAGCCCGGCACGTGGCAGGTGTTGGGTGAGCGCTGGCAGCGTGCCAGCCTGCACTTCCTGTCCGAGGCCCATCCATGCTCTAAATATGCATTTAATTTGAAAATACTTACTTCCTGTCTCCCTCCCGTGGACTGCGAGGGGCGAGGGAGCCGGGTCTGTGGGTGCGACCTGCCCACCGCGCAGGCCCTGTCCGTGCCTGGTGTGGAGCCGGAGGCGGCGTCCCCCCAGGCCTCACACTGATTCATTCTGCATTTGCTCTGTGAGGCTGCTGACCGGGGGGGCCGACACCCCCATGAGCCAGCACAGTGCTGGGCAGGTGCCCTCAGGCTACCTCACAAGAGCCAGGCAAGGACAGCAGTGTCCTTACAGCGTGATTCATGCTCAGAACGAAGCAGCCCCGTCACGGTGGAGGACGGCTGCCAGGCCCTGCACCCGCCCCATGGGCCATGTCCAGGACACTCTGGCTTCAGGGTGTCGGGACCCCACCAGGCCAGACCCCACCTGGGGAAGGGCTGGCCAGCTCGGCCCTTTCCAGCCAGGCGCCTGTTGGCTGGGGCTGGGGTCCCTCTGCCTGTGCTCCCCTGGGCTTGCCTGCACACTCAGCAATGACCAGGGCCCAGGCAGGCTGCCTGCATGAGCATACAGCATTCTAGAAAGAACTGAACCGCCTCAGGTGTGGTGGCCAGCAAGTTCTTGGCCATGGAACCCACACTTCACCTGGGACCTGAGGCTTCTTGGTTCTTCAGGTGGAGGTGGCCTGAGGCTGCTGGGCAGAGGTACCCAGGCTGGTCCCCAGCCCCTCCTGAGCCCTTATGCTCCCTGAAGGACAGTCTGAAACCGGTGCCACTCTGTGGACACCATCATGGGGAGCCAAGGGCCCTAGATGGGCCGGGCCTTGGCCAGGGCCGGAGCCTTGGCAGGGGCAGAACTAGAGCAGGCCTCCTCCCCAGACCTGGGCACAGCACTGTCTACCTGAGGCCAAACCCTCATTCTGTGGGGAGCAGGGCCTGTCCCCTGCAGCCTCCTGGCCCCTCAGCATGGCCATGGGTGCCTTGCCTCCCCAGCTCCTTCTGGCCTTCCCAACCTCAGCCCTGGCCTCCCTTGCCTCCACAGGAAACTGTACTTTGCCCAGTCCCACAAGCCCCCCTTCCACGGGCGCGTGTGTGTGGCGCCTCCTGGCTGCCTGCTCAGCTCCAGCCCTGACGGGCCCACCAAAGGCTTCTTCTACGTGCCTGGTGAGAAAGGTGCTTGTGGGAACCCAAGGGCGGCTCGGGAGCCCAGGCCTCGCCCTTTCTCACAGCACCTCCCCATCCGCAGTGCCCAGGGCCCGCCTCTCGGCCACCTTCGGCTTCAACCCCTGCGTGAACACAGGCTGCGGGAAGCCAGCAGCTCGGCCTCTGGTGGACACCGGGGCCATGGTCTTCGTGGTCTTCGGCATCCTTGGCATCAACCGCACCCGGCCCGTGGACAACCATGTTATTGGAGACCCGGTACGAGGGCCCGCGTTGGGCAGATGGCGCAGGGCCTCCCGACAGGCTAGCAGAGGAGCCCCAGCCCCAGCCTCTAGACCCCCCACTCGGCTCCTCAGGGGCTTCCTAACCCCAAATGACCCCCACAGACCCTCAGGGGACCCCATTCCTCTGGAGGGCCTGGCAGGGCACTCAGTCACCCAGGAGTCAGGGTAACCTTTGGACCCATGGCGGCTGCCTGCGTCTGGGGGGGACCGGAGGGGAGGTGAGGGAAGCTGGGAGCCTCCCTGCCTCACCCTCTGCCCTGGGGCGAGGGAGCCCTGCCAGCCCATTGGTGAGCCCGGGCCCCCTGCACCCGCTCCCCGCCACGCTGTCGCTCATGTTCACGCCCTGATCTGGGCTCTCAAGCTTCGGGAGGCACTGGCTGAGCTGGCCCAGGGACGCGACGGCGTCTCAAGTGCTGACGATTGTGGTGGGAAGGCCTGAGTCACGGTCATGGGGCCGCAGGAACAGCAGCCATGGCGGAGGCCTGGCTCATGGAGGAGGCTGGTCTGCTCAGCTCAGGTGGAGGTGCAGGTGTCCAGGGCAGGGCAGCGCCCACCAGCGGCTGGGCAGATGCAGCAGGACAGCAGAGAGGGGAGTGTGGCATCCAGGTCATGCCAAGGGGTGGACCACGGCTAAGCAGTGGTACTGGGGGCAGGCCAGAGCCAGTCAGTGGACACACATGACAGGGACAGTGGCAGCAGGTGGGAGTCAGGTCCGAGTCCCCATCTCACTGAGCGGCCGGCGGCTGTGTGTCTTTGGGAAAGGGCAGCGTCGTCTACGACAGCAGCTTTGACCTCTTCAAAGAAATCGGGTTCCTCTGTCGCCTCTGCAAGACCATCGCCAGCAACCCGGAGCTGGTGAAGCCGGGCGGGGCCCAGTGCCTGCCTTCAGGTGGGGGAGGCAGGTCCTCAGGCGGGCTGGGGGGCAGCCCCAGAGCACCTGGCAGGCGCGTGGACTCCTGTCCTGACGTGCACTGTGCCTGAGTGTCCACAGGGGCTCTCGGGTGGGCGTGGACTATCACGCTTTTCAGGGGAGCTTAGACCGTGTGGGGCCAGGAGCGTGTGTGTGTGTGTGTGTGTGTGTGTGTGTGTGTGTGATGCAGGAGGACAGAGAATCTGCTGGGCAGAGATCAAGCCGTGGCTGTCCCTGAGAACCTGGGACGTTTTCCACCCGTGGCCGGCATGTCACAGGAGTCCTAAGGGCCCTGGCCTGGTGGCAGCCCCTCTGGGAGTTGGGGGGACATGCTGGGCGGCCGCTCTTTGCCCAGCCTCTCGCTCCCCCCACAGGCTACAGCATCTCCTCCTTCCTGCAAATGCTGCACCCCGAGTGCAGGGAGCTGCCTGAGCCCAACCTGCTGCCGGGGCAGCTGTCCCACGGGGCGGTGGGCGTCAAGGAGGGCCGCGTGCAGTGGATCTCCATGGCCTTCGAGTCGGTGAGCCTGGGTGCCCCACTGGGCCTGTGCAGGGTGCTACCCAGAGCAGGTGCCGCCCCGACCCCGGGGCCTGGGCCGCGGTCATGTGCCGAAGGCGCAGGTGCCGAGCGCCAGCCAGGCCGTCCAGCCGTCCCGCGGTGGAGCTCTGCCCTCTCTGCCCCCAGGCTACAGCAGCCCCTCCGTCCCCCTCCTCACCAGCCTGGGTTACGTCACTTGGCCACTGCTGAGAGCACCGAACACTCCCTTCTGCTGTGGTGGGAGGCCAGGGTCAGGGCCACAGCCAGGTGATGGGCCTCCACATGGCCAGGGAAGAGCTTGGAGGCCAGGGACCAGGCTCCCATGTCTCCCCTGCCTCTGTCACTCCTGGACATTGGCTTGGCCCGGGGAGGTACATGCACGCACGCACGCACGCGCGCGCACACACACAGCGCAGGCTGGTTCGTGCAGGGAGCAGAGCAGGTCAGAGGTGATGAGGGAAGTTCCCCGGCGGGAGGCCCCTTTTCTTCCACTCACTGTCCCGTGTGTTCCCCTCAGGACTGGTGGCCACTGCAAGCCAGGTGGGCTGTTCCTGTCCTCGCAGACTCAGCCCAGCCTGGAGACAGGCGGCCTGCCAGGCAGTGGCAAGAGCTGTGACAGGGACACGGGGATTGAGAAGCCAGGGAGGCCCCTCTCGGGGATCAAGGAGGCCTTCCCAGGGGAGACGGGCGAGTGGGGCCGGCTCTGCAGGCAGGGAGCAGCCTGTGGGGGGTGGGGGGTCAGGTCTCACAGCAGGGCCTTCTGGGAGTGGAAGGTGGCCCTGGAGGAAGGGGCAGGGACATCAGGGACATGGTTGCCCCAGATCTGCTGCTGTAAGCATCGCACCATCTCCTGCAGTTGGGGGGAACTCACTTGGGACTAGGCCATTGGTTGCTTGTCCCCCACACGACACACTGACCAAGCAGAGCAGCCTCCTCTGGGAGGGCGAGCAGGCCCCAGCCCCGTCTCACAAGCTGGTGTCCCCACAGACCACGTACAAGGGCAAGTCCTCCTTCCAGACCTACTCCGACTACCTGCGCTGGGAGGGCTTCCTCCGGCAGCAGCTGCAGGCCCTCCCGGAGGGCTCGGCCCTGCGCCGCGGCTTCCAGACCTGCGAGCACTGGAAGCAGATCTTCATGGAGATCATAGGTGAGCGGCGGGCAGGCTTCCCGGGGCAGCCCGGGCAGCGAGGGCACAGGTCCTGCCCAAGCCACACTCTTGCCGTCCTTAGCTGAGGCCAGAGCCCTGGCAGAACAGGCAAGCCTGATGTCACACCAGAGTGTGTGTCCCCTAATGCTTGGGGCAGCTGGCCACATCGTCTGCTCTTAAATTTGGCAACCTACAAGGAGCAGTCCTGGCCATTGGCAGCTGTCAGGAATCCTCTCCAGTAGCCAGGCCTGTGCTGAGGCCTGAGGGGTGTGAGCTCATGAACTCCAGAGTGACTCCCACCCCTGGGCAGGCTGCTGTCGCCTCAGAGAGCTCAGGGAGGTCATAGGCTTAGAGCAGGTGCAACCCCGGGAGCCTCGGTGCTGGGAGCCAGGGGTCTGCCCGCCCCTTGCCCCCGCAACCCCTGAGGCCCTCTTCCTGACCTCCAGGGGTGCAGAGTGCCCTGTATGGCCTGGTCCTGTCCTTGCTGATCTGCGTGGCTGCGGTGGCCGTGTTCACCACCCACATCCTGCTCCTGCTGCCTGTGCTCCTGAGCATCCTAGGTAGGTGGGCGATGGGCCCAGCCAGCAGGGATGGGAGCAGGCAGGGATCTCCCTGGTGGCCTCAAACCAGCAAGCTCCCCTGAGCCTCAGCCAGGCATCCCCAGTGGAGGTTTCACGATACCCCTGGCCCATGCAGAAGGCCCTCTTGGTGGCTCATGGTACTGTCTCCCCATGAGGCTGTGCCCTCTGGTGTCCCCCTCTGACCCTGGCCCTTGTCCTCCTGTCACCCAAGACTCCCTTATTCCCCGAGGGTCCTCCAGGGCCACGTGGGCAGGGCCGGTCCCAGCTGCCTACCCTGCTGCCCCCATTACAGGCATCGTGTGCCTGGTGGTGACCATCATGTACTGGAGTGGCTGGGAGATGGGTGCGGTGGAAGCTATCTCCCTGTCGATCCTGGTGGGCTCCTCCGTGGATTACTGTGTCCATCTGGTGGAGGGCTACCTGTTGGCCGGAGAGAACCTGCCCCCCCACCAGGCTGAGGTGAGCAGCCTCCTGCCCTCCTCCTCCCCACCTTGGTGCCACACAGGGTCCCCAGAGGCAGTTGGACACCCCAGTTCTCAACCCTGGGGAGGCTGGGTCCTGGAGCTGAGGCTTCCCAAGGCTGGTCCTGGGAGCAGGGTGGGCAGGGCATTGTGGCCAGGACCTCGGGGCCACGCCCCACCTGCTGCTCTCTGCCTCGTACTCAAAGCCAGGACTGTGGGCCTCCTGAAGTTTTTTTTTTTAGATAATTTTTTAGCTGTAGATGGACACAGTATCTCTATTTTATTTATTTATGTGGTGCTGAGGGTCGAACCCGGTGCCTCACACGTGCAAGGCAGGCGCTCTACCGCCGAGCCACAGCCCAGCCCCCTTGTGAAGTTTCGAGGTTTTGTTTTTCCCCTAGTCTGAGATTATTTTGGTGCAAAAACATTCATATGTAAAAATCAACCCTATTATATGTTGACTACTTGAGGTCAAAAGAGGAAAGCCTCCCACCCGGGTGCCCATTGCCCAGGACCTAACTTTGCTGACCTTCCTGTCCTGGTGCCCAGCCTCCCCAAACGCGCCTGCGCCCCTGGATGCAGCGCTGCTGGCACCCACTCTCAGGGTGGGCCCGGGGTGGGGCCAGGGTGGGGCCCGGGCGGGTCCCCAGCAGGTGCTTGGCCCCAGCTCTGCTCTCTGCTGCCCAGGACGCCCGCTCACAGCGCCAGTGGCGGACACTGGAGGCCGTGCGGCACGTGGGTGTGGCCATCGTGTCCAGCGCCCTCACCACGGTCATCGCCACGGTGCCCCTCTTCTTCTGCATCATCGCCCCGTTCGCCAAGTTCGGCAAGATTGTGGCGCTCAACACGGGCGTGTCCATCCTGTACACGCTCACCGTCAGCACCGCCCTGCTGGGCGTCATGGCGCCCGGCTCCTTCACCCGCACCAGGACTTCTTTCCTCAAGGCCCTGGGTGCTGTCCTGTTGGCGGGGGCCCTGGGGCTGGGCACCTGCCTCGTGCTCCTGCACAGCGGCTATAAGATCCCCCTGCCCAGTGGGGCCACCCTATAGCCCTGCCCTGTGGCCTGACTTGAGCACCTTGCCCAGGCTGGCGGGACCAACCATACTCTTTGATCCCAGAGGCTCTTTGTCCCCCAGCCTGGTTCCAGCTAGTTCCAGGCCCGACCTGGCCAAGCAGGTGTCCACACTCTGTGGACCGCACCGCCTTCATCCCCACCAGAGCCCAAGCGAGGACGAAGCTGGCCATCACTGCACCCAGCCAGCGTAGCCACCTCAAGGCGCTCTGCTGAGTGGAAGGGGCCAGCCCTCCTCCCAGGCTGGGTCACCACGGGGCAGGTTATTTCTAGAGTGTCTCCTCCTGCCTCGGTGCTCACAGCCTTCCTCTCTACGGATGTGGAGCTGAGACCCCCAGAGACAAAGCAGCTACCCTGTGGCCAGAGCAGGGCAAGGCCAGGGCTGCTTCAGCCAGGGCCTCCCTGGGTCTCACAGGAAGAGCACAGGGGGCTCATTGCGGGTCCTGCCCGCCAGCCTCCCCTCCCCATGACTCTATGTGGCCAGTGCCAGGTGACCCTGTGGTCCTCACCATTGAGGGCAGAGGGACCCGGCCTGGAGTTGTGCATGTCCTAGCCCTAGCCCCGGCCTTGGGGGTTCCTCTAAGACCCTCCCTGGGGACTGTGGGCCCAGCACAGACTTCCCCAAGTCCAAGCCCTGTCTCCCCAACCTGGCATCAAGCGTGGATGTTTTGGGGGGCCGCCTCAGTGAGGAAGGGCTGGCCATGCCTGCGGCCGCCTCAGGGCAGGTGGTTGGAGCCAAGCGGCCACCATTACCACGTGCGTCTTAAGCATCTCTGGCTCCGGACATTCTTCAGAGTAACGAAGCGTTCACATGTGGCCCAGCCAAGTCCAGCACCAGGTCCAGCGCCCCCTCTGCCCTGGACCTGGACACAGATGAGGGTGGGTGGAGGGTGTTGGGCCCTCCTGGGAACAAGGTCAGAGTGCTCTGGGGCCTCCACTGTGGGAAGCGGGGCTCAAGGGTGTCTGTCTTCACACGCCCACCAGGCTCCACAGTCGGGGCGGATGCGAGCGCTTTCTGAGCACCTGGATGGTGTGGGACGCAGGCCTTCTCCTGAGGGTAGATGTCCCCTGGGCTTTATGAAACTGGATATAGACCAAGCGGATCAATTGATCCCTGGCGTGAGAAGGAAACCCAGGGTGGTGTCCAGGCCAGCTCACCTGGTCACCAGCAAAGATTAACCAGGGGCTGTAGGTGCAAGACCGACGGACACCTCTGTGCCCCACCCAGTGCATCCTGGGCATGGCCTGGTGCTCAGTGTTGAGGGAGAGTCAGAACGTCGGACCCGCCATCTGTGGTGGTGAAGCCAGCAGCTAGCAGTGCTGGCTGGAACGTGACCAGCAGCGCGTTTCTGTGATGAGGCCGAGTTCCTGTGGCCAGCAGGGCAGCACCACAGACTGTGGCTTGAGCCGCAGAAGTTGGTTTTCCCACAGATGAAAGGCTCACATCCAAAATCAGGGTGTCGGCAGACAGGGCCTTCTGGGCATTTGAGGGAGAGTCTGGTCCTCGCCAGCTTCTGCTGGTTGCCCGCCATCTGCGGCACTCACTGGCCTGCAGGTGGTCACTCCAGTCCCCACTCGCCTTCCCATGGCCACCCTTTCTGTGTCTCTGCTCCATCCTCTTCCCTCTGTAAGGACACCAGTCCCAGGATTGGCCCCACCCCGACGACGTCATCTTCGCTCGGTCAGCTGCAGAGACCCTGTTTCTGATAAGCTCACCAGTCCCAGGGTCAGGACTCCAGCATGTCTCCGGGGAACAATGCATTCATAATGGCTTGTCACTCGTTTGCTGGCCTTAGTGGGTTCTGGTTGTGCCCATTTTACACATGGGGACACCAGGGCCCTGAGAGACCCACTTGCCGTGATCATGAATGACCAGCTGCTTTCAGGATAGCCAGCCTGTCCCCAGGGTATGCACAACTCATTACATTTGTCACCAGGCTGGTGTGTCCACAGGGAGGTTGGGGCCCTGTCCTGGAGTCTGCAGGGGAAGCCCTGTGCGTCTGCGGTGCTTCATGCTCTGGCTTGCTACCTGAGCTCTCGGGGTCCCAGCTGGGAGCGCTGCAGCTGAGGGGAAGGGTCTCAACCTGGAGCACAAGGCCCTGAGGGGCTGCTCAGGGTTCAGCCTGGGCTCTGACCCAGGACCTCTGGCAGCCCATGTGGGGGCCACCCCTGGAGAGACCGTCTTCTGCCAAATGACCACACCCCCATTGGTCAAATGGGGACCAGGTGGAAGAGGGGAGGGATTGGCACATGGACAGGATGCCCCAAAAGGCGCTTAGAGGGACACCAGTGTCTCCAATAACTGGAGACTTGCCCTTCTCAATAGCCTAGATTTGATGTGGAGGCAGGTCATTTGTGTATCATTTGCATGATGCCCACATGATGCCCTTTCAGAGTCCTTACTGGGCCCATTTACGGGGCGGGCGGGGAGTCCTGGGGATTGAATCGAGGCATCTACTACTGAACTATAGTCCCTGCACCCACCCGCCCCCATTTTTTTTTTCCTGAGATAGCTTCTCATTAAGTTGCCCAGGCTGGCCTTGAACTTGTGATCCTGCCTCAGCCTCCTGAGATTCCAGGTGTTCTCCACTGCACCCACCTGGTCCACTTTTTTATTCTTATTTATTTTATGTGGTGCTGAGGATCGAACCCAGTGCCTCACGCATGTGAGGCGAGCCCTCTAACACTGAGCCACAATCCCAGCCCATACACCTGTTCCACTTTTAAGGAACAGCTCCTCTTCCTTCCCTTCGGTCTCCACCTTTCTAGAGTGCCAGGGGTGGGGCAGGCTGGTCAGAGTGAAGGAGACCAGACCCTGGCGCTGTGACTCCCGCAAGGTGGGTATGGCTCCTGGAATCTGTAGGTTCCCATTTTACAATGAGTGCCTTGGGGCCCAGAGAGGGAGAGTTGTGCACATAGCGTGCTGGCTTCTGGGATGGACCCTCAACGTAGATCTGCCTCCCCTCCAGACTGTGTAGCGATGGTCTTCCCAGGGCAGGGGCCAGGACAATGCTGAGGACATGGGTGAGGTTTGGGCACTTCAAGGAACTCCAGTCACACAGCTGGCTGCCTACTTGCCTACAAAAAAATCCCCTCATCTTGTTTGTGACTGTTGGCACCACAGGGTCCCTGAGGCACTAACTCCCACAAAAAGAACCCCGACCTTCCTTTGCCGCCGATGCAGGCTATGATCTTAATGAGCTCTGCTGAGCATAATGAGCTCCTCTCCATTCACTCGGGCACAGCAGCCAGCCTGGTGTCTGTGAGGACGGGCAGGCATGTGGCGTGCCCAAGTACCAGAGCCCTGCATGGAGGAGGGACCAAGCACACCAGGGAAGCCAAGAGGAGCGGGACCCCCTCACCTGCCCAGGTTTCCAAGCCCCTGCTTCTCATCCCCTTCCTTGGAGACAAGAGATGGCAGTGAGTGCCAGTTTCTATGAGGCGCCTACCCTTCTGGGCCCTGTGCATCTTAAGAGTCTTCAGCAGACTCCAGGGGCATGGAGTCTTTGCTGTTTCACTGCTGAGGGGGCTGAAGCCAGAGGCATGAGCTGTGTCCCTGTCCCCTTCCCGAGTAGACAATGAGAAAAGACATACCCACTCCCACATCCTCCCAGGGATGCAGGTTTTATCCAGAGGGGAACAGGGATACAGTGAAGGGATTTTGAAAGCAGAGACCATTCCCTACCTATCCAGCTGGTGAAGATCTAAGCCCACTGGTGCGGCTGGGCAAATGGCTCTCAGGTATTACAGGTGGAGCATACGTGGTCCAGCCAGGGAGGGTAACCTGCAGTGACTCAAAATTATAACCACATGACCCTTGGATTCAGCAGTCCCCATTCTGATAATTTGTCCTGCAGATAATCTTACACTGCCCAGGTGTACAAGTTTTTCATTAAATATTTTCCTGGATAGTGGGATCTGGAGCCCCCAACACCCATCAATACAAGGCCCCACAAAGTGAATTAGAATCAGCTCACTGAGACAGCAGGATTCTTTGAGGCTGTAAAGGAAGAACCAGAGAGCTTCCTGTGTGCCAATATGGGAGAATTGCCGAGGTGTGGTACAGGGGGAGAAAGGGTCCCCAAACTGTGAAATATGCTAGTTCATGTATAAAAAGAAATGGGCAGCTGAGGGAACCTATACTCGTTTTCACTTGCTGATACATAGATTAATTCAGAAGGAAATACTAGAAAAACTAAAACGGTGGCTGCCTGTGGGAGGGCAGTCCAATGGCAGAGTGCAGGGGACGGGGGGGCTTTGGTTATAGATCTGCACACTCAGGCTTTGTGACTGCGGGGATGTGTCATCTAGATGATTTTTCAGAAGCAGGGGAGAGAGGTGGCTGTCATTGCCCCTTAGAGAGCTCACTGGCCCAGGGAAGAGGGAGGCAAGGAGAGCAGGAAGGGAGCAGAGGAGGTGCACCCCACCACCACCAGAAGGCATCGGCCATGCCAGGCAAAGGCACTGCGCCAGGAGCTGCTGGCTAGTGCCGGCTTTCCTGACCATCTTCTCTGAGCAGGGACAAGGCAGTCCACTCTGAAGCCAGAGTCCCCATGAGCCCTTAGGGTAATCAGGAGGGTGGCCTTGCCAAATGTGGCTCCTGGCCCCCCTGTCAGTGAGCAGGCAGCAGAGACACATGGAAGGGGCAGCCCTCTGGCAACTGAAGGCCAGAGGCAGCTCCCAGCCCCCTGCTCTCACACCACCTCCATGAGGTGGGCAAGTCACATAGTCTATTTCCACCTGTCTGCTCATCCTCCACATAGAGCAATACCCACCAAGCATGGGCTCTGTGTTTCAATGAGGTGCTGTTTGCCAGGCCTCAGCCACGGCGATGCCTACTGCGCCCTCCGTTACGGTCACCGTCGTCATTACCAAACACACTTCCCCCCGACTCCAGATAGCATGTGCCTGGGGTTGCAAATCACTTGAGCAAGCAGGAGTTATTTCCTCCCGACAACCCCTCCCTGAGTGGGGGTGGAGAAGCTGTCTTGTCCTGCCACTGCGGAATCTGGACATGGGATCTTTGTCATCTACTGGGAGGTGGCAAAAGTGAAGCAAGGGAAGTTTTGCCACATACCTGGCTATGGGGAATGGCCCTTTGGGCTTCTGCACCTCCAGAGGAAGGACATGCCCTCCACAGCCCACTGGCTCTAGGAAGAAGAGAGACCCAGGGAGCCATGGCCTAGAGCTAAGCCCAGCTGGTCCTATCTTAAATCAGCCCACTCCCAATTGACAATCAATGATTGTTATTTGAAGCTACTGTGCTTGGGGATGGTTGTTACTCAGCATTGTCGCTGCAGCAGCTGACTGAAGCACTGCCCATACCTCCAGAATTAAGTTGAAGTTTCACACAGCCATGGAGGCCCAGTTGGGTCTCACTGACAATGTCCCTGTTTTCATCTCAGGTCACAGCCTCCACTTTGTACCTCAGGCTTCCGTGGAACCAAATCCCCCAGCTGCTGCTGGGTGGGGTGTTGCGGCTCTACCTTCACGCAGGCCGCGGCCCAGCCTGGCGCACTCCACCAGCACCTGCTGCACCGTGTGGCTCCTCCTCATCCTTAAAGACCCAGCTTCCTCCAGGCAGCCTCTGTGGTCACGCTGAGTGTGGGTCAGCCGCCCTGGGCAGAGCCACACAGCACTGGGTCCTCCCTGTGCACTGTATTTTATGACCAGCTGCTGGGCTCTCTCCCCTCATGAGGGGGCATTCCAAGAGGGCAAAAGCTGTGTGTCCCAGTCCCTGACATGCAGCTCTAATGACATTGTTCCTATTTTGCAGGTGGGCAGATGGAGGCATGAAGGGAGGAAAAGGTCCTCAACATGGGGTATTGACAGGGAACGTACCATATGTGTGCCCTCTGCCCTCCTCCTTATGGTCTCCCGCCCCTCGAGGGACTCCAGGTGAATGCTTGATGCCACAGGCACGACTTCCCCGGTGGTGTGGCAATCAGCCCATCAATCCCTGGGCTCCCCCTGGAGCTGTGTGACCTGCGCAAGCCACTTCATCTCTGAGCCCTGGGTATCAATTATTTCCTGCTGCCTAACAAACCATTTCAAAATCTAATGGCTTGAAACAGCAACCACACATTTACCTCAGGATTCCGTGGGTCACAAATTAAGTTGGGCTCCTCTGGAGGGTTTCTCTGACCCCAGCAGGGTTCCCGCGTGCGTCTGCGGCCAGCTGTGTGCTAGTGGATGCCTCTGTTTCCGGGGGCTTGGCTGGCTGTCAGGCTGAGGGCCAGGGGTCACAGGGCCACGTGTCACTCACCATCCAGCAGGCTGCTTGGGCTTGTTCACAATGTCCAAGTTCCTGGAGAATTCACCGAAGTACTCAGGCCCCTATTGTAGGCTGAACTGTGTTCCCCAGGACTGGAGATGGGACTTGGGACTGGATGTGAGACTTTGGGTGGTGGGCATGGAGCCAAGTCCATCAAGGGTAGACAGCGGGCCGGGCTTTAGCTGAGGAGGAGACATCCCTGATGGAGGAAGCCAGCTGCTCCCCAGACAGGGCGATGCAAGCTTCTCATCAATTTGCTGGGCTGAGCTAAAGTCTGGTAATTTTCCACTGGCCAGGAACACGGTTCCAAGGGATGTTTCTTCTTGTGTGCGACTCGGGCCACCAGGCAGTGGTGGATTGCACCATCATCCTTTGCAAACATTCTACCTTGTAACCCTCTCTGGGCCTGAAGATGGGACTGGAGGACTTTGGATGCCTGAAAGCACGAAGCTGGAGTAGAAGAAAATACCAACTCCAAGGGGCAACCAGCGTGTCCACATGCAGAGCTGAGTAGAACCTGACCCCAAAGTCAGGGCAGCAGAGGGGACAGACATAATATGAAGACAGAGGTCCATGCCAGTCACACATCGGACATCTGCAGTTCCAAGTGAAGAGTATTTTCAGCACAAGTGGCCTTCAGGCCCCTGAAATTCACCTAGGTGGCCATTATCGCCATGAGCCATGTGTCAGAGGTGTGCTCTGCAGGAAGCTCATGGGAGCCCAAGCTTGCACTGCCCTGCTGTGTGAGTGCCCAAATTTGCAGCTAAACACAAGAGAAGCTAGTGGGTTTATCTAGGTTTTCCCTGGTAACAATTTCATTGTGCGAACATTCTGCTTCTGTGGTTTCTCCCAATGCAGCTGTTGAACAGGATGCAAGGTCAGAGAAGCCACATGTGCCCTGCAGGGGGTAGCAGTCTCGGCACTGGGGGCCTTCTTTCTTGGTCCCAGCCTGTTATTCTCGTGTCACCCCAAAAAAGGCAGGTTGAGGTTCTAACCCCTGAGATCTCAGAATGTGACCTTATTGGAAACAGGGTCTTTATAGAGTTAACCAAGTTAACACAAGGTCATCAGGGTGGGTCCTAATGCATATGGCTAGTGGTGTGGGCTGTGGTGCTGCCACCCAAATTCAGACGTTGAAGCCTCAATCCCCAGTACCACAGGATGTGCCTGTATTTGGAGACAGGGCATTTAAGGAGGTTAAGTTAGAATAAGGCTGTTAGGGTGGGTCCTGAGCCCATCTGAATACTGTCCTTACAAGAAGGGATTAGGACACACAGAGATGTCAAGGTGGATCAGTAGAGGTACACCATGGGGGAAACATGGAGAAAATCGCCATTTGCAAGCCAAGGAGAGGGACCTCGGGCAAAACCAGCACTGCTGGCCTGATCTTGGCCTTCAAGCCTCCAGAACCATGAGACATTAAACTTCCATTGCCGCAGCCTCTGGGTATGTTCTTGACATGGCAGCCCAGGGAACTGAGACAGCTGTCCAGGCCTGAGCCCCAGGTCAGTCCAGATCCCCAGGGGGGACAAGGAGTCTCTCCTTCTCAACAGGAAGAACTCCAAAATCATGTTGCAAAGGGTTAGGGTACAGGGAACCTAACTCTTTGATGATGGGTTTTAGTTTTGTCTTGGTTTTGTGCTTGATTTGTTTATTTTGTAAAAAACCAACCCCTCACGGTTACTTTATCTGTTGAAGGGGCCAGTGATAAATCTGACTCTGTGTTCCAGAAAGGATTCGATAAAGTCCTTGGCACAGAGAGGGGGACAAAGCGAGAGCCCCATAAAGCAAGCAGTGATTTGTCTGTGTGCACATTTTTGAGGGCAGGTCCTTATTCACATGGAAGCTCCAGTTTCTAGCACCATGCCAGGCATGGAACAGAAGTTCTGGAAGAGTCTAATGATTTCCAGCTGTTTGGTATAAAGATCTCTGCCTGTCCTCAAGGGCCCACCTGGTACCACCTCCTACCTGAAGGTGCCCAGTCCACAGGGAAGGGCTGTCACGCCAACAGCCTGGTTCCCACGATAGCCCTCAGCCTCTCGGAGCTCCGTGGCCCTGGGAAGCTGCATCTCTGGCAGGCAATGCTCCTGTCTCCTGGTCCAGACAGAGGCAGTGACCCACGGAGAAGGGGGCACAGTCACTCCCACTCTGAGCCACGAGGAGCCCTCTCAGAGGCAGGTCAGCTCCTCCAGGCTCTGCTGTGCCGCAGCCTCCTCCCTAAGTTGTCACTGACACAGGGGGGTGTCACAGGGCCGCAGGCTCTTCCCAGCATCCCTCCTTGCCCTAACTGCTTCAACACAGAGGACTTCAGCTAAAGATCGCAAGCTCAGAGCACAAGAAGGATCACCAAGCTGCGTTCTAGAAAAAGAGTGAGCGAGGGGGCAGGGAGAGGAAGGACACACTCACATCCGCCGACCCAAAAATACAATTTATACAATGAAAAGCTGGTGTGACATTTGACTAAATTAACAATTTATAGATAATTCACAATGCTCATACCATTAAGCAAATGCACTTTAAATTGATTTCAAATTAGTGGGCTAATGATTTCCCGCAGGACTAGGCTCTGCCAGCACCCGTGCAGCGTTCCTAATAGAGGGAGGTGTGCAGTAACAGCCTCTTTATCCCATAATTGAAGCCATAATTGAACTTGAGGTCATGTCCAAGGGCCCTATTGATCTGCATAGAGAGGGAAAGTGCTGACAGTGACCATCCTCAGGCCAGAGGGGCCGGGCGTGCCAGGGGAGACTCCTGCCGCTGTGGCCGGTTCTGAGGCCACTTCCTGCATGACCTGAAGGTAGCTTTGATGGCTGGTGGGGAGTTAACCTTGTGACCAGCAGACATCCCCCTCCCAGTGCTGCAGGTTGTACTCGGAATCCTCTACAAACATGTCAAGAATCTCTAATGGGCCCAGGGCCCCAGAGTGAGCACCACACTCAGGTTCCACCAGGCCCGCCTGGCCCCAAACTCTCCAGCCCAACGGAATCCATCCGCGCCCCCTCCTTGTCCTAAGTTTTGAGTTCTTTAACCCTTGACCCAGCCAAGAGCTCCCTTGACCCCAGCTCAGAAAGGCAGACTGGAAGGTGGATGATTCTGTGGACACAGCCTGATTGCTCTCATCTCGCGGGGCACGGCGCACTGCCCAGCTCCACCCGCTGCTTCTAAAGGGGCCATGAGAACTCTGGCTCCATCTCAAGAGAACCCAGGAGCCTTGTTTTGTTCTGCACTAGCCATTTTGGATGTTCTGAATTCACAGGTCTTTTCTCCAGAGTATGTCAGAGCAGGGGAAGTGAGGGGAGAAGACACAGAGGGGGCGGTCCAGAGAAAGGAACCAAGAGGCTGCCAGAGACACAGTGTTAGAAAAGGAGAGCGGGAGGTGCAGGGGCTGGGGGAAGACAGAGGAGAGAGAGAGAGAGAGAGAGAGCGAGAGAATGACAAAGAGGCAAAGACAGGGGCAGAGAGAGGAGAGAAACATAAGACATACAGAGACAGACAGACAGACAGACAGACGAAGAAGTAGAGACAGAAAAATAGACACAGAGAGAGAGGTGGATTTCACGGAGAAGCAGTCATGTAATGGAAAATCTCACGACCCCATTGTCAGAGAGAACAGCTTGTGGGATAAGGAACTGGGGTGCTGGGTCCTGTAATGAATGAATCCAAGTTCGGGACAGTCTGTAGAGCACTTCATGTGTGACCTTGAGATCACTGCAACTGTCTCATCCTCCTGGCTGGAGCCTTGATCTTACCTGCACACTGCACCTTAGTGATCTTGTACCCGAATCACTTAAAATCTGGAGGAAAAGTGAGAAGTGAGAAGAACAGAGGAGAAGGAGCCTGTTCTTTTCCCTGCTACTCGTCCCCTGCAGATTCTGAGCTGGACTTTGAGTGCTGGAGCTCCGGGAGCCCCCACCACCCCGTGGTTCTGGGAGTGGAGAGCCAGGCTCCTGGTGCACCTTGGCTAATGCTTTTCTCAAGCATGTTCTAGCCTGTGGTGTGGAGGCAGAAGAGGAGGCCAGTCATCCTGAACTCTGCTTCACCTCGACCAGAGTCCATTAGGGACAGTCGTGACCACGAGCAAAGAGAAGGAAGGGTGTGAGGAGAGCATCCCCCTGGGTGGGACGCTCCTGGAGAGCATCCCATTCCTGATTCCTAGCAGAGATGAGTAGGGAATAGTCATCCAATCAATGTTGATCAATAAAGCTCCCCAGAAAACTCTAAAACCACAATTATTTAAACAGCCTTCCCCAGAGCATCTTCTCCATTAATCAAGAGAACACAGAAAAGGAAAAATCAGGAAGGAAGAATTAATTCTTTAATGACTAAATTGATACAACCACTTTGAAAACTTATGTGTATGCTATGATCTGGCAATTCCACTCCTGGGTATATATTCAACATAATGAGAGCTTTACCCATCGGAAGACATACACGGGGATGTTCACAGCTTTATTCAAAATCGCCTCACACTGGAAATGACCCCAACATCTTCAACATTAGAAGGGATAAATAAGCTGGTTGATTCACACCAGAGATTATTAGACAGCAATAAAAAAGTGGGATCTCTGAAGACATGGTTTTGAACAAAAGGAATCAAACTCAGAGGAACATATACTGAATAACCCTATTCACATGGCAATCAAGAGAAAGAAAAACTAATCCATGGGTGACAGGTGCCAGAAAAGTGGTCACCCTTTAGGAAAGGTACTGCCTGTGAGTGGGCAGAAGCGGGTGGGGCATGCAGAAATCTCATGCCTTTTTCTATGGGTGGTAGTTACACACACACATTCTTTAAGCTGTAGAGTTAAGATGTGTGTGCTCTATATGCCGTATCTCAAAATACTAACAAATATTTTTAAAGGTCACCAGTCACTCCAAAATTTAAATCATCTTCTTACTTCTTGGGGGCCCCCAGATTCACAGAGCCTGTTCCTTACTTTCCATCATGGAGGAAATGGGAGCATTTCTGCCCATTGGGCACATGTGGATACTTAGATGTGGCTCCTCTGGCACAGGTGCAACTGCAGACAACGCAGCCTGCCGTTGGACAGTCATGGTAAGTGGAATCCATGAATGCGATCTGTGGCAACCCTGCCTTCCTTGTGGCTTTAAAGGTATGATCTGCAACATCTGCTGCTGGACATACCGTGTGGAGCGTCCAAAGCGGTTCAGCATCCACAGCCCTGCCTGCTCCCTAGAGCAGAACAGGATGGCCGCAGCTCCAGGATGAGCGTCCAGAGATGCCAGAGAATAGAAGTGTATTCCAGCCTCCTGACTTCCAGCAGATGTCACTGCAGTGTGACCCAGGGCGCGGTGACCGCACCCTGCAGGGCTGCTCCTGCAGAGCAAGAGGAGGTGTTTCAGAACCTCGGACAGGGGCGCCCGCGCCCCGCCCACGCGCCCTACAGGAACCTGTTGTTTCAGGACCGTGGACAGCGGCCGGGGGGGTATTCAAAGTCTGAGCTGGCAAAGCAAACTCGCAGAGCGCAATCTTCTCACAACTTGCTATTTACACACAATGCTACTGCTTCCGGCTTTATGTAACAAATTACGTTCTGACAGCATTAAAAATGTATGTGTGATGAGAAGATGGGTTTGGAAAACACCCTACATTTATCTCCAGCTGCCACCACCTCCCTCCCACCCAGGCATTTCCCAGGGGACCCACACTTCAAGGAATGCCCAGGTGAGCGGGATTTGCAGTTAATACTGTCATTAAAGCACCTGAGATAAAGATCAGAACCCCTGGGGACAGGCTTATTTTCCAAAACCCAGACTCAAGAATACTCTCCAAGAAGGTGAGAAGAGAAAATATTTAACATTTTTTTACCTTTAAAATATATGCTGCCATGGATTAATTCATTCAACTTTTATTGAAGGCCTACTATGTGCCTGACACTGGAAGTAGAGTGACTAGCCAGATAAATCCCCTGTTCTTGTGGGGTCCATCTTCCTGTAGGAGGGGAAACACAACAACCATGCCAATAACTAGGATCATCCTAGACTGTCCTGAGTGCGAGGGGAGGAGTAATCAGGGTAACAGGCTGTAGCGTGACACAGCGAGAACTCCTCCAGCCACAATGGACAGCAAAGAATCTCCAAAGAGGCCACGTTTGAGTCAAGGCTTGCACCAGGGTAGAGCAAGATGTGGATGATCTGGGGGAGATGCATCCTAAGAAAAGCATCCAGCAACCACAGAGGAGCTAGGTGGGAAGAGCAGAACACGCCCAAGTGTGCTCCGTGTGTGTGGCGTGTGGTGGATGAGAGGACGTGGAGGAGGTGAGCTTGGGGGTGTGGGATGGGGTCTGACCACCTGGGCCCTGCAGGGTGTACAGGATCAACATGATCTGGTTTATGTTTTAAATAACCTGCTTTTTAAATGCTAACGTGGTTAATTTTATATCAACACATAAAACTGGCCACCAAGTGCCCAAGCCATTTGACCAAACATTATTCTGGGTGTGTCCACCAGAGCGTCTCTGGATGAGATCAGCATGTGAGTTGGAGACTGAGCAAAGCAGACTGCCTTCCCACATATGAGTGGGCTCCATCTCATCAGTTGAAGGCCTCAGTAGAACCAGAGGACTGACTTCTCGTACCTTCCAAGGACACCAGTTTTTTCTTGCTAAACTGAAATATTGGCTCTTTAGGGTGTCAGGGCTAGTGGCCTTCAGACTGGAACTGTGCCCTCTTGGTTCCAGAGCCCTAAGACTTGAACTACACTTATCTTTCCTGGGTCTCCCGCTTGCCGACCGAAGACCTTGGAACTTTTTGGCCTCCATAATCATGTGAATGAGTTCCTTAGGAAACTGAATTCCTTCTAACATACATATCTCTATTTCTCTGGAGAACCCAGACTAATGCAAGTCTGTTCTTCTCTGCGTGGAGAACAGACTTGCGCGGTAGGAGGGAAAGCGGGGAGACGGCGCTGGCCATGGTACCGTTGTCCTTGCTAAGATCCACCGAGGACAACGGTACCATGAACACCTCTCCTTGCCTCCCACAGGGTGAAATTTTGTCTCCAAAATAAAGGGTGCCCTTCTCGGGGTCCCTGTGCTGCCTTCCCCCGCCCCCTGGTGACAGAGCCTGGCATTCCTGAGCTGTTGTGAGAGCCTGTGTGCAGGGTCAGCCACTATGGCTTGGTTGTTTCTTGTTGAAAGAATGAGTGGTGGCGTCAGAGCCCCTTGGTCACCTAAAAACAGAATCGATGGCCTCTTTTATGCAGTTCTTCTCCAGCCCTCTCCACTCACGGCCTGCCACATGGGGCGGGAGGGCACGCAGAGCACTGAACCCACTGCTTGGGGCTCCTCTGATAAAGGAACCTCCCTGCAGCCAGCAAGAAGCACCACCCAGGCTGCACAGCACCAGCGATGCAGGGAACGAGAGCACCAGCCTCTCAGCTAGTGATGCCACACGGGCATCACTTCCCCAGCCGGCGACAGGACCCAGGGAGACCCAAGCCATGTGCCAGCCAGAGCTGGCCCCTAGCAGATGCCCCAGCCACAGGGGCTTGGGGATTTCCACACAGGATGACCCAGGCCAGAAGGAGACTGAGCAGAGGGGAGACAAGACCACCAGTCTTAGCATCAAGCTCCCAACCGAGCTCCATCTCACTAATTCACTCAGGGATGTAGGGAAAATCTCTTCCCTGGGCTTTAGTTTCTTGCCTGGGGACGCTTGTCTGAACTGCATGGTCCTCCAGCTTCAGCAAGACGCAAGTCTGCAAATGGCCCCAACCTGCATTCCTGCATGACCTTTGCTTTCGTACCCAGCTATCTCCTCTGGTCCTCCTAAAAACTCCCCTCAAAACAGAAGCATGCATCATCGTGCCCATTTTTCAGGATAGGAACACTGAGATCTCAAGGCCGCATGGAATTATTCACAAATTTACAAACCGCTGGAGCTGGAAGGGGCCCAGAGCCCATCACAACCCACCGGGGCAAACCACGACTCCCTCGGGGAACAACAGCACGTCCAGCCAGGACTTGCACACCTCAGTCCCTACACATCCCTCTCCCCACCCAGGCCCCTCCCAGGCCCTGCTGGCCCCGGCTCTCCTGAGAACTCTCTGGCATGCTGGGGCTGTGAAGGTGCCTCTGTTCCCTGCCACTCGAAGGCATCACTATTTCAGTTCAGGGCCAAAGCCCCTCACGGCAGCCCTTCCCTGTAACTGGAATTCGTTAGCTCACCAGCATGGCAAGAGCTGGGGGATGCTAGGCTTCTTCAGGCTGTGCTGATTGAGGTGTTCTCTCTATAGCCCCGGGGTCTTGGGGAACCTGCTCCCGGCTGGCGTGTGCCTGCGCTGGTTATGGAGATTGCCACTGGCCCATCGTGCTCATCTGTCACTGCCAGTAGTTCCCCAGGCTGAGGGAAGGCCTAGCAGAGAGAGGCTATTTAGACACCTCCATCAGAGGTCCCATCAGAGGGACTTTGGCGACCTAGAGAACTGGTAGGACAGTTTCCAGTCCCCAGGAGTTTGCTGTGTGCTCAGCACCCCCTTGGTCTCCCCTGGAATCCCCCTGCCTCACTTTGTCCAACCTCGCAACAACTCCAGCCTGCATGGAACCAGAGGCTGGAAGAGAATTAAGTGACTCACTCAATATCAGAGGAATGGGAATTTGCTACCCTTAATGACACCACTTCCAGGTCACTTCCATGACCCTTGGATTCTTTGGGGCATAAGACCATGGTGGGAGGAGAGGAACCGGGTCACATAGCCTTGGAGATGGGCTCCCCAAGCCCCCTCCATCTCTGCCTTGGACAATGGTGGCCCTTTCCTCTGGAGGAAGTGTCTCCTCCATGGAATGAGTCTTGGGCTCAAATGTCTGGCCCCTTCTCCTCTGTGGTGCTCTCTGTCCCTGGCTCAATTGTTAAGAACCATTCCAGGCTGGGCTGCAGCTCAGTGGCAGAGCGCTTGCCTAGCACGTGCAAGGTCCTGGGTCCAATGCCCAGCTCTCAGACAAATTGTTAATTGTGCCAGAAACTTTAAAATCCTGGGCAGGGCCAGGCTGGGAGCGTGACGCTGCCCAGAGATCTGAGCGATGCTGTGGGATCCCAGTCTCTGCGTTCAGCTCTCGGCTCTGCGTGTGTCCACTTGGAATCAACCCTCAGCATGCTGGCCCCAGTGGGCGGCCCAGAAGGCTACCAGCAGGCCACACACTCATCTCTCAAATTCATGAACTAACAGCAGAGAAAACTCTGACGACCTAGCTGGACACATATCCAGTCCTAAACATGTCGCTGTAGCCAGAGGAATGTTAATATCACTGACCAGCATAGGCCAGGTGACCGCTCCTCAGTGACAAGGGATGAGGACAGGGGACACTATAACTGACAACCATGCAAGACCATCAAGGCCCATGTTCCCAAAGATGTGGACTCTATCACACTGTGTTTTCTAACAAAGGAGCCCCCGGTATGTCCCATCCCACGTGGCTTTCTTATATGACGTTGTCACTCTGCAGCTCAGTTCTGCATGTGGCCTGAGCCGACTCCATTCCCTCCCCCTTCTTACTTGCAGTTCTCAAGAAAACTATAGAATGTGCCAGAAGTGCAGTATCCTGAGGTAAGGAAGAAACGGCCCGCCCAGCTCCCGCTCCTGTCCCTTCTAGGGGATGGAAACATCTGGAGTTGGTGAGAAGCTTCCGGGACAGTCAGGGAGCTGTTCCCCTCTCCTCCAGGAACAGAATGTCCTTGAGATTTTTAGTCCAGTGAGTCACGTGACTTCTAGGATATGCCACCTGGGCCAGGCTGCCTTTCATCCAAAGGAATGGATGAAGTACCCTCTTACTATTTGGGTCCCCCAGCTGTGGCGAAAGTGAGGCTCCTTCCAGTTGGGCAGCTTCCTCGAGCTCGGAGAGTCCTTCTCACAGTGGACCCGCTGTCCCCTGCTGCCAATCTGTGAGTGAAAAATCCGCTTCGTGTAACGCCTTGCCTGTAAGCATATTCTGTGTCGCCAGACAGAGAACCCTGAGCCTGCTGGACACGCTTCTCTCCCCTCGCAATCAGGTTTATGTCCCTTGAAACTGAGTGGACCTCTGTGGCTTCCTCAACCAATACAATATACCAAAAATGCCACTGCCTTCATTTGGGGACCTGGCCTTAGATATGGTAGCTTCTACTTCCTGCCTCTTGAGACACTTGCCTCTACAGCCCTGGGCCCCCATTGGAGAAGATCAAGGCCACCATCTTGAGAGGAAGCCCAGGCTACACAGAGAGGCCGAGCACTGGTGTCCTGACTGGCAGACCCACTGAGGTCTATACCGACAACCAGCAGCAACCACCAGGCTCGAGTGGTGTTGCCTCAGGGTGATTCCTCCCAAGACTGAGTCCTTCCAGGCGACAGCCCAGATAGCACCTAATCAGAAGCAAGCCAGTTCTGTTTGGCTAATCTCTGACCCACAGAATCTGAGACAGAATAAGTGGTTACTTCAAGCAGCTACGTTCTGGGTTAACAGGTTAGCAGCCAAGGCTAACCAGCTGTGTGATGTGTGTGTGTGTCTGGCAGGGAGGAGTTAGTCTCCCTTAGGAATCAGAAGGAGAATGGGGACACACCCAAGGCAGGCAGGAACTATCCCCAACATCCAGACAACTGCCCGTGGTACCCGCCAATTTTAATTCTTTCTAATTGTGGGAATGGAGCCAGGGCCTTACACATGCGAGGCAAGCTCTCTGCTGTAGGCTACACCCCCAGCCAGGACCTGTCCCCCGACTTTTTTTTGAGTCTTGCTATGTTGCCCAGGCTGGTCTTGAACCCCTATACTCAGGCACCCTCCCACCTCAGCCTCCTGAGTAGCTGGGACTGCAGGCTGCCATCCACCCAGAGGTGCCCACCAGTTTTAAAGGTGCCAAGTCTCATTACCAGGAAGTGATAGTGTGATAGAGGCGACGTACACGGCCCTCCATTCTGATGCCCAGCCTCCCTGCCCAGCTGGCTCAGCAGAGGCGAAGGCCTCACTAGCCTCCTCCTCATATGCCTCTTCTTCTTTCCAGTGAGCTGCCTGCTCCTCTGTGCAAGGTCTCCCCAAGCAGGGTCTTCAAGTCACAGCTCCGTCCCCCGAGCAGCGCCATGCCAGTGGCTTGGGCCTCGAGTCCCTTTCACCCTCCATACCCACACAAGTTATTTTCAAGTCCCCTCCTGGGCTCTCTGCACTCTGCCTCCACCTGGGAGCATCTTCTCCGTGCTTCTCTTCCTCCTGGGCTCTCCAGAGCTGCTTCTCCTCCCTCTCTGAATGCTCCATCCTGGACGCCCCAGAGACATCAGTCTGCAGGGAGAAGAGGGGTCCCCTCCCCAGCAGCACCGCAGCAGTCAGCAGGGGTGTGGGCCAGCAGAGCCAGGCCGGGCTCCCGCCCGCCACCTGCCAGCTGCAGTTCACATCTGTCCCTTGGCATTTCTTCCAGCCTTGCTGTGTCTTGCCATCCTGTCTGCAGAGGAGAGATAACAATGGTGCCCATCTCTTGGGTGGTTAGGAGGATTAGAGAGATAACCCAGGTAAAGGATCTGCACTTGGCCTATGTTGATTTAAATGAGCAAGAGCTCTGGCCTCCTTGTTTAAAAAAGTCTGATGTCACCCAGTATCCATCACCCTCCCCTGGTTTTATGACAACCCACAAGGATCTGTACTTTTCAGAAAACAAGAATATCCACCTAAATATCATTACCAGGGTAATAAATTATTAAGACAGGCAATCAATCAGGATGATGATGATGATGATGATGATGATGATTTTTATTATTATTATTATTATTTAGGAATGAAGAGTATTTGCCACGCAGTATAGCCATCTTTGAAGTCAAGGTACCACGGAAAACTCGTTTCTTAGAAATAACATTAGCAAGGATAGATTTTTTTGGTGCTGACTAGAATCCGCTTTTTTATAGCTTCAGGGAAAGTGGAGCTTTTTTTTTTTTTTAAATCTTATCTTGCTGAAATTTCTTTCACCAGCAGTTATAAGGACTCACAGTGTCAGGACCACATATCGGAATTCTGTTAGTCAGCACTGAGGGGGAAGAACAAGGTCTAAGGAGGTCAAACCTTACACTCTAACAGAGAAGAAGGAAGAAGAGTGTCACTAAGTGAAATGTACAGTGATTCCTAATTTTTATTTGTACAGAGCACATCGTAACATTCAATGCCTGTTGAGTATTATTTTATCTTTGTTCCCAGGACATAAAGCCCAACTAAAACCAGGGTCCAAATGATCAATGTCACCATGACTTAAGACACATCATCCAGCCCCCAAAAAGTTATTGAAAATTATTTTAAATTCTTCAATTGCATATCTCAAACCTTCTGAAGGGGACGCATGATCAGAAGGACCTCTGTTCCCTCATCCTCTCCCACCCCGGTCCTTTCATCCTGCATCTGATCCTCCTCCTCCAAAATCCCCCAGCCCTGACTCCATCCTGAGCTCCGGATGTCCCTCCAGCCCCCAGAAAGACAAAGAGCCATGAGTGAGCAGGGAAGGGCCAGGCCGGGGCCCCTGCAGAGGACTCCTCCTGGCCGCCGCACGCCATCTCTATCTTCCCAGCAGCACCAGCAGCCTCGACCTGACATTTGTCATATGGGGACTGCAGCGGACCACAGCCTGGGAGGCAGCAGGGAGGAAGGACGTCTGGCTTCTCCCAGCCCAGGCTGTTCCCAGCATCAGGAAGACAGCTGGGCCTGCTTCCGCCTCCACCATACCCCAAGGCTGGCCCTGCCACCAGCTCAGGGCACATTGGAGGAGTCCCTAGAACCTCCTCTACTCACCTGCTTGCTCCTTCGGGCTCAGGTCAATGAGGCCCACGGAGCAAATCGCTCTTCCTTTCCCCAGGCAAGGGTCCCTTCTTCCCGGCAGCCCCGCCCACCTCGCCCACCACCCGGTGTCCTGCTTTGAAATTGCTTCTGAAATGGTCCTGAGGGCAGTGGCACTGGGTGTGAGCTTCTTGGCCACGGGGACTTTGTCTGGCACAAGGTAGATGCTCAGTAAATCCTGATGGGTGAATAAACAAGTGCCCACTGGTGCCAACACAGGCTTGGCTCACACCACGGTCTTCGCTGACACCTGGCGGTGAGCAGGCTGTGGACGGAACTGGATCTGGGCTCTCGAGCACCCAGTTAACCACGCTAGTTAGCCTGCCTGCCAAGCACTGTGCTGGGCCCTGGGACACAGGTGGACACCAGTGCCACTGTCCTTACAGGGACACCAGTCACCCCTGCCCCACCCCAGAATGGAACTCACTGGCCCTCTGGGCCTCTTCCCCGGGCCCCACCACACCCTGCCCACGTGGCCATCATCAGGTTAGGCAAAGCCCAGGGCTCCAGCCGCCCGCCCCCCCAGCCCAGCTCCCGGTGCATAGAAGAGGAGCCTCAGCCAGGCCTCAGCTTCCTCTCTGCCATGGTGTCCATTTCGTGCCTCCTGCCTCAGAGAAGCCCCCAACCAAAGGGGACGTGCAGGCCCGGAGCTGCCAGCCCCTGGGCCCCTCCCGCTCCTCCTGTGATGCACGCAGGTGCCTCTGAGACCAGTCCCCACACCCACAGGACCAGAGAAGAGCCATGCACCCCTCCCCGGGGAGGGCACTCGGTCCCTCCACACTCCCCACCTCCCCTGGGGGACCTGGACCTTGTGCTTGACACACACTGATGATGTCGGCAATCAGCACAGGTAGGGGAGCCCATCTCGAGTCCCTGCAGGCAGATCTGGGACAAGATCAGGGAATTTCAAGCATGAAAGGGACTTCAGAGATAAGGGACTGCCATTCATTGTCTCCTTTCAACAGCGGAGTGGTGGCACCCGCTTTCCCTCTCCCTGCAGAACCAACAGGAAGCAGAGCAGCGGACAGCTAGCCAGACCCAACCAGCCATGGAAATTGCAGGGTCGCATTGGTCTGGCCTGAATGGGCAGGAAGCAGAGGCCGAGGAGCAGGGAGGCGGGCGGGGCGGGCACATCCTGGCCTGTCCCCAGACACAGCTTGACCCAGGCTGGAGAGGCAGGAGGGGAAGGGGGACCTGAATCTCCAGGACTTGGAGACCCCTGGGGAGCCACATTCTAGTTCACTTCTACTCTGGGGACCTCGGACAAGGCCCTTGCCCTCCCTGGGCTTCGGTTTACTCAACTGTAACGCAAGAGTTGGATTAGAACCATTCATTTTCAAACTTTTCATATCAAGGACCCTCCCTATAGACAGTAGAAGACCCAAATGTGACTTGGATTGAAAGGTGATAGCCAGGTAGACCCACAGTTCTGCCCTAGCCCTGCAGAGATCCCCCAGGAATGCAGCATGCCAACCTCTGGCCTCCACGGTTTCAGGACTCTGCTGTCCCAGGAAGAAAGCAGCAGGCAGGATGGGCAGGGAACACACAGAGCGGTATCTCAGGCTGTGGGAGGCGCAAAGGCCCTGGGGCAGGACTGTGGAAGTCATGGGTAGGGGCTGGGTATTCAGGAGGCCTAGTCAGATGGTCCCGGCAAGCAGTGGTAGGAGGTGGCTTTGAGAGAGTATTGCTGGCTCACACTGCCCTGTTGTCTCCATCCGGTTACCTGGCAGGAGGCATCCCTGGTGGTCCTTCTGGAGCCCTGGACATGCCAGATCCCCTTGAGGCAGAGGCCAGCCCCGGGAGAGCAGCTCCACAGAAGGCTGTTGTACAAGCCCTGGAGCTCTGAGTGGTGCCCACCAAGCCCTCGCCTGGCCTACCCAGGTGAGATCCATACCAGGGATGGAGGTGGCTGTAGCGGGCAGCTCTTCACGGTCTCTGAAGCCTCGTAAGGGAACAAAGCACTGCTGAACCTTTACCTAAAAGCGAACCCCCAACATGAGAAGAAAACGGCGCTGGAGCAACTGGGTGTTCACAAGCAAAGGTACAGAATGGGATCCCTTCCTCACACCACACACCACACAACGCCACGTGACCCACAGACCTGACCCAGGAGCTAAGCCACGAAACTCTTAGAAGAAAACATAGGAGTAAACCTTGGCAACCTTGGGTTAGGCATCTCAAAACCAACACCAAAGGCACAAGTCACAAAAGAAAAACAAAAAAGGTAAATTGAACTTTGTCAAAATTAAAACTTTTTGAGTTCCAAAAGACCCTATTAAGACAGTGAGACAACATGGAAGAAAACACCTGTGGATCACGGATGTAGAAAGGGCCGTGTCCAGGATTTACAGAGACCTTCTACAACTTGATAATAGAAAGATGACCTCATTTTCAAATGACAAAATGTTCTGGAGTCGGGTAGTGGTGATGGCGGCACAACCCTGTGAATACACCACACACTACCAACTCGTGTATGTCCAGCGACCAGATGGTGCGACAGGTGCGCTGAATCTCGGTGAGGCTGTCCAGAGAAGGACCAGAAATGAGCCCTGCCAGCCTCCAGGGATCTCGGAGTTGTTGGTGGCATGGAGTGGTAGTCCAGGGAGAGGATTTGAACCCTGTGCTTCCCCCTGCAGGTCACGCACCCGAGGAAGTTACGTCCCCATGCTGGACCTCACAGTGTGCTCATCTGTAAAATGGAGTCCAGGCCACACGGTGTGAGAGGGTGAACAAACGTGTCACGAGTTGCTTAGTCAGGGACAGGTGCCGTCCAGGTGGTCCGGAGCCTCCTGAGGGCCAGGCCTCAAGAGCCCCAGCCTCACAGAGTGCAGCTGGTCTGGGCTCCACAGGGCAAAAGGAGCACCCAGCTGCCACCATGGGGGGCCAATTCCAGGAGGGCGCTGCTCAGATAAGGGGGCCTCTGAACAGAGCTCCTGGGTGTCCCCAGCCTCAGCCAGCAGTTCCCAAAGAAGCCTGATAATCCAGGCCACAGTGGGAGGGTCCCACTGACCCAGCCAGTCCCAGTCTTCAGGGAACCTGGGAATCTGCATTCCCCAAAAGCACCCAGTGAGTCCAGGGGCCCTGGGGTTGGCAGATAGCTGCGGAGGAGGAGGAAGGAGGACAGTGGGGACAGGGACCCTTGGAAGCTTCCAATGCAATGAGTGAGAAAGCCTGAGGCTGTGCAGGGAGAGCCCGGCGCCCTGGACCCTGCACAGTGTCCTCGCTGGCAAGGCAGCTGTGGGCTGGTGCGGGCTGTGTTCTGCATGTCCCCAAGGCATCCCTGCTGTGCAGAGGCAGCTTGGAGAGCTCCTTCAGGGCTCCCAGGGACACTGCGGTGACTGTTTACAGTTCATTAGCTACTTGACAGAGAGGCTCTGAGATCCAGAGACATAAAGAGGAAGTGTCAGGGCTGAGCCACCGCAGACCCGTCAGAAATGAAGATAAAGCTACTTGCAGATAAGGAGGTCTGACAGCGGGGCCACAGCTCCGGCCAGGCACCCTGCCCACAGGTGGCCAGTGAACACAGCTCAGGCTGACTTCCAGATGTGCTGTCCCCCGGCCCCGCCTGACCTCCCCAGCTCCCAGCCGCCCAGGCCTCTCTAAATCCAGAGCCAAGTCCAGGAACCAACCAAGATGCCCAGCAAGAGGGGACTGGCCAGGGAAATGACCCCACATGCACTCTGTGGAACATTATCTGGCCATTAAAAATGTTCTTTGCAAAGACTTTTTAATACATGGGGGAATATTTATATGCGGTGAAGAGTACATGGAAAAAATTTACATGAAAAATTATACCAACCCAGTAGGAAAAAAGGTTATATATACAAACAAGAACTGAAAGGAGAGTCTCTCAAATAGGGGGCCAATGGTTGCCACGGGGAGATGGGGACAGAAACGACCTGTGCCTCTGCCTCCTACCTTCCTGCATTTCCCCAATTGCCCTTATGGAGCAGGATAGATTCTGTAACAGCAGAATGATGTTTATTTAAAACATAGACTGTATTGGCTGCCTGAGTTTGTTCTGTCCTCACCCACAGGTGAGGAAGACTGGGGTGACAGCGTGGGACCCACAAGGTCCCAGATTTCCCTGCGCAAACGAGGCCTGGATTCCTTAAGGCCCAAAGCCACATTTCCTGTGCTGAGCTGAGGACAGGAGCCTCAGCCACCCTGAGCTCTTCTAGGGGAAGTCGAGGCAGAAGGCCCTAAGTTTCCACACCCCCCTCTTGAGCGGTGTCGTGGGGGCAAAGGGACTTCCTGAGAGCTGGCTGGTGCTCCCAGCCCATGGCTTCTCACCCAGGAACAGGCTCCCCTGTTGGGGACAAGAGGAGATGGCAGTGCTTTTGTCCTTCAGCCCCTGAGGCCCAGAGATGGAAGAACAGAGGCCACGCTGGGTTTTCAGGAAGAAAGAGGGAGGTGGCAGGGTGGGGCCCTGAGGATGACCACAGGACCACGACTGAGCCCCGCCTGGGCTGTGGTGGGCTGATGGTCCCCCAGAGGCACGTCTGCACAGAACCCCTGAACGTGAGGTCATTTGGATAAGGGGCCTTTGCAGAGGTGGCTAAGGACCTCGTGATGAGATTGTCCTGGCTTGTCTGGGTGGCCCTGCACCCAAGGGCACATGTCCTTATGAGAGACAGGACAGAGACACGCGGAGCTGGAGGCCGTGAGGACCCATGGGTTGGAGTGACGTGGGTACCCGTCCACGTGAAGACTGCCACTGACGCCAGCAGAGGCTGGGGGTGCCCGCGACAGAGCCCCACTCAGAGCTCTCGGGGGACCACCTGCCCACCCCCAGGTCAGACTTCTGGGCTTCAGAACCATAGAACCAAGTCCGCTGTGCTGAGCGAGCCAGGGCGTGGTGGTTGGTTGTGGCAACCCTGGGAGGCAAGAATGTGGCTGAGCCCTTGACACCATCCCGGGGTCTAATGAGAGAGGCTCTTTGCAAATCCTCATCTTCCAGATGGGGAAAATGAGCTTCAGAGAGGGTAAGTTATTTTCCCAAGTTCACACAGCAGTGGCCAGTAAGACTGGGCCTGGACGTTCAGCTTCCTGAGCACTAAGATTTTACACTCATGGTCCCCAGCTCTGGACTCAGGCTCCAGCTCTACCATGAACAGCCTCTGTGACCCAGAGCAGTTACTGAACATCTCTGAACCTGCTTCTCCATTTACAAACAGGAGAAAATATCAGAAACGCCCTCCAGGGCTGTCTTAGGGATCTGAGACTCTTGAGCCGGCACTCTCTAGCCGCTGCTCCCGAGGCACCCCGGGTGGCAGACAGGAGCCCCACTCAGGGCTTCGGGCGGCCCAGGGCTGCCCAGCTCTGGCCACTCTGCAAATCGCGCTGGTACCTGAGCACCAGCTAATCGCGGCTTTAGGACCAGCAGCGGGCGCTGGGCAGATGCTGCCTGGGAACAGGGGGTCCCGCTGAGCGCGCGGCGACACTCGTTTAGGCAGAAATATATGGGTCGCCGGCCGGCGCCAGCCTGGCCGTGCGTCTTCTCCTCCCTATGCTAAATGGCACGGCCAGCTTCTGCCTCTCGCTGCACCCTATAAATCTTCACCTGGCACTTGTCCAGAGCACAGCCACCTGCCAGTGGCTCAGTCACATGGTGACAACCTGTCCCAGGCCCCACCCCGCTTCCCCCAAAAGCTTGAGGACCCGCCCCCTGAGGGCGGCACCAGCAGGGCAGGGACGAACAGGTGGCCTGGGAGGCAGGCCCCACCACTGCCAGAGCTTTGGGGGGCCCTGGGCGCTGGCCAGGACAGGGAGGGACACCGGCCACCCACCCACCAGTCCTGCTGGAGGGGGAACCCTGCCACGCCAGGCTCCCTCATCTGCGGGTTCAGTGTCCACGACTTCACGTACTCGCCATCCACAAATATTAAGTGGAAATTCCAGAAACAAACAATTCATAATAACTCTTATCCCAGTACCTTGTTGTAACCGTTCTATTTTATTATTAGCTATTGTTAACCTGTCACTGTGCCTAATGTCTGCATTAAACTGTCCCCAGAGAGTGCCAGGACACTGCGGCTCACAGGGGTTGGGGCTCTGCCCTGGGCACCGCAGAGCATCCTGGGACACACTCTGCAGGAAGAGGGGGCAGCCGGCCTGTGCTCCTTCCGCGCTCATTCCCGTGCAAGAGGCGTTGACATCAGCCCCGCTCTGCAGATGAGGAAACCGAGGCACAGAGCAGTTATGAAGTCTGCCCCGGGCTGGTGGGCAGGGGCAGAGGGACTCAGATCCAAGTGCTGGCCCCTGTGTTATCATCCACGCTCCACCCGCAGGTCTGCATGTGGCAGGGCCATGGTCCTGGGCATGTGGGCCGCACATCTGGCCCACCGCTTGTTTTTGTAAATAACGTTTTATTGGAACAGAGCCACGGACATTGGTTCACACACCATGTGAGACAGCCTTCGCGGGACCCAGATGGAGCCAAGACGCTGTGACAGATTAGAGGCCCCAAAGCACCACACCAACTGAGCTGTGTCCCTAGCCCTCACTTCTAATTCTCAATGGAAAAAAACTTGCAGACCCCTGATCCTGAACCGTAGGGGTTTTTATCTGTTTAAGGGCAGCCCCCGGAAAGCCGCCTAGGGGCCACCTGCACTCAGGTCCCAGGAGCACCTGTGCATAGCCAGGATCGCGCTCCACTCCACACGCCCTGTGCCGCCACTGCCCCCACAGAGGACACTCAACAGGTCCCAGGGGCCCCAGGGCTAGCCTTTCCCCAGAGCCCAGACAGAAGGCGAGGGAAACCTTGGCTGACTTTAGAGACTCCAGCCATCAGGAACCAAGACCAGGCATGCCCTTGGTCTTGGTTCCACTATGCCCCTCCTGCGGGACCGTTCCAGCCCCCATCTGGCCCCCACCCTAGCACAGAACATGTTTTAAGAGTGGAAAGCCAAACCAGGCATGGTGGCGCATGCCTGTAATCCCAGTGCTTTGGGAGGCTGAGACAGGAGAATCTCAAGTTCAAAGCCAGCCTCAGCAATGGCGAGGCACTAAGCAACTCAGTGAGACCCTGTCTCTACATAAAACACAAAATAGGGCTGGGGATGTGGCTCAGTGGTCGAGTGCCCCTGAGTTCAATCCCCAGTACGGAAGGAAGGAAGGAAGGAAGGAAGGAAGGAAGGAAGGAAGGAAAGGAAAGCCGTTTGTAAAAAGGAATTTTTCGTTTTAACTCAAACCTCAAATGAATTAAGTCTCCAACCTGGCGTCACACACTCTGAAGGAAAGTTGCTAAATAAACAGTAACTAATTTGCACAGGCTCCAGCCATGACCCACTTTTGGGTCTTGCCTTTCTAAACAGCCTCTTTATTCTTGTCTATTTATCACTGACCCAGTTTGCTTCCCAAAGGTTGGACTCTCTTCAGCCCCAAGCAGAAACTCAGTTTGTTATTTAAATAATTTAGTTTACATATGTGAGCATTTGGATTACATTTTTTTCCAATTATTGTCAGTTCATTAATATTCGGTGCACTGAGGCTGTCAGGTACAGCTGGGCAGGCTGTGCACAGCACATAGAGGATACTGCTCATATTTAGTGTTCATAGGTTTGCCCGTGAATTAGGACAACTGTCTATCAGATGGAAGTACAGCGTCTTGAGGAAAGGATTTGGATTTGCACAAAAGACCATGAGCAGGGTTCTGAGGAAAACAGCTGTAAACACAAAACCTGGAGTCGCTGTCCTCATGGAGCTCAGAGTCTAGTAAAAAAATCAGACAGGGAGGGTGATGGTGGAGGAACAGGGAGATGGACGCCCTGGGGAGTCTGGGGCAGCAGGATGAGCAGGAACCGGAGGAGAATAAGGGGAGGGGGAGAAGGTCACAGGGAGCATGGGGGGAGGGTCCCAGGAAGCTGTGAGAGCTGGGACTTGCCTCTGGGGGAGGCTCCTGGCTGCCTCCTGCAGGGAGTGAGGGGCACTTACCCCAGCACCCCAGGAGCAAGGCTGAGCCTCACACCGGCAGGGCTCTTGCTCACCTGGCCTGCGCGGTGGGAAGAACCGCAGGCTGGAGGCGCCATCCCAGGTGCCTGGTGCCCAGAACACCCCATGTGGGAAAGAAAGAGCCCCCAAAGCTCGGCTGAGCTGCACAGCCAGGAGCCTGGCATTGCAGGCTGATGCCCTGGCAGGAGCCAGGGTAGGGGCCCAGGGACTCAGCCACACCTTGTCCTGGGCCTAGAACTTGGCCTATCACTTCAGCCTCTTCCCAGCTGAGCATCCAGTGAGCCTACAGTGGTCCTTAAGAGCAGGAGACGCCTGCGTTTCGGTCACCTCGGCCATCTCTGAGCTATGTGACTCTGGGCAAGTTACTACACCTCTCTGGGCCTCTATTTCCTCCTCTACCAAACGCCATGATAAGAAAACCCACTTCGTAGGGTCCTTCACTCATCCTGGGTTACCCGTCTAGGCGGGGGCTCTACCCTCGGGGGCGGAGCTTACAGCAGGGGCCCGTGAGAATCCCCGGCAGGCGTGGAGCAGAGCCTGCTCCCAGGAGCTCAGGCCCACCTGCTCGGCCAGGTCCAGGTCCCTCTGCTGTGGGTGCCCTCGACAGTGTGGACAGCAAACCCAAGTGACCAGAATGAACAGGAGGACGTCTTGGGGGGTATCCAGCCGGGAACTCAGGGCGTCAAGACCCCATCCTGGTGGGGTGGTGACAACCCGCTCACTGCTTGGTCATCGAGGTGGCAGGATGGCTTGTGAGGACGCTGCTCTGGCTGTGTGCCATCTCTCCACGTGACTGTGACACATCGTGCACACCTGCTGGCCGGGTGAGTCTTCCGTGCCTGGGTGGAGGCTGGCAGGGTAGCAAGCAGAAGCCTCTGAGCCTCAGGGAAAAGCATCCGCCCTTTGAGGGGACACAGAGGAGCAGGAGGGACCAAGTCCTCCCAGGGGCCCCAGGATTCCAAGGACCACCACCCTCAGCCCTTGTGCTGCATCCCGGAGCCCGAGGGTTAAGGCCTGACCCTCACTGGCCTGTTGGTTCCTTCCATCTTCGTAGCCCATGGATTTGAATGGCAGCTACTAGACCCAGACCTGGGAGATGTGAGACTGAGCTCTGGCAGCCATGTTGCCACCATGAGGGGACATACTAAAGCCAACGCAGAAGATGCCACCAGCTGATGGGGAGAGGACCAGTGCTGGAGGCCACATGCACCTTGTTTCCTGAAGGGAAGCAGTGCTTCCTTCTCTGCTCAAGCAGGATTGAGCCTCATGTTCCCTCCTTGGTCAGTAGCAGCTGCCTGGAGTCCCAAGGAGGCTGAGGGGGAGGATGGCCATGCCCCTTCCTGGAAGGAGAACACAGGTGTCCCCATGTCACCTATGGGCCACCCCTGGCAGATGGAGGCCAGGCAGAAGCAATGGGCCATAGGTGTGATGGAGCCAGGGAGACCTGGAAGCAGACAGTGTCACTCTGCAGGTGATGGAGTGATGGAGGTCACACATGGGCTCACCGTCCCCAGTAGAGTTCTTATTTGCCCAGGAGCTAAAGCACAGAAATGAAATGATCTTTAGAAAGAGCCCAGCAAAGGGGGTTAATAGGGTGGCCTTGGTTCCTGCGGAGCAAAGGGAAACTGCAAGCTTGAAAAGATTGGGAGGCTGCAGGGAGGGCAGGTGGGGGAGCGAATCCTCTGGAAGCCCCGCAGCCCTGGTCCAGGCAGGAGCATTGCCCTGTCCCCACCCCAGCTCCTCCTGTCCAGGGACCAGGCTCCCAGAACCCACGCAGACTGGCGTGTCTGAGGTTCACTGGGCAAATCTCACAATCAAAAACAAATCAATTGTTCTATTGGTATAGGGTAATGGGGTTTAACTGTTTTCTCTATTTCCAAGATCTTTGTGTTGCTTTTGAAAATAATCACAGCTAACACTCATGCACCAGGTACTCTGCAAACACTAACCCAGGAAACCCTTACAACGAATCTCTGAGCCCAGTACCCATAAGGCAGCCGAGGCTCAGAGATGTGAATAATATGCCCAGGGTCACACAGCCAGGAAGTGCTGGGGTTTGGCTACCGAATTCACTGCCTTGCCAACACGTGCCGACCCGTCTTTGGGCTTTCGGTGTGGTGAACCACTTCTGTTAATCTGCTCTCCCGAGAAACAGAGCCACCAAGATGAGATAGAGGACAGAGATCTAGGCCACCAACGACAGGATGCGTCCTGAGAAAGACACCGGTAGTTAATTTTGTCATTGTGCAAACACGGCAGGGCCTTTGCGCACAGACACAGGAAGAAACCAGACTCCAGAGCAAGGATACTGCCAAGACGCAGGAAGCACCAGGTGCCGGGGGCTGTAGCCGAGGGACCGGAGTGATATGGTGACCTCTTCTTTCTATAAGTGGAAGGAGCCACTCTAAGTAACAACAGAAAGTGCAGCAAGCAGAGCACGGGGCCCAGCCTGTGGTCCCAGCGGCTGGGAGGCTGAGGCAGGAGGATCGCGAGTTCAAAGCCAGCCTCAGCAACAGTGAGGTGCTAAGCAACTCAGTGAGACCCTGTCTCTACATAAAACACAAAATAGGGCTGGGGATGTGGCTCAGTGGTCGAGTGCCCCTGAGTTCAATCCCCAAACAAGGCCAAAGACAGTGCCTGGAACATGGAGGGTGCTCAGTGAGTGTTTGTTGAATGACCGCAGTGACCCAGCAGGGCTCAGGAGGACAGAGGGCGCTCGGTGCTCCGCCCTCACCCTCTTCCCTACAGCACCAGGGACCTCAGAAAGGTGCCCACGCGTGTCTGCCCACAGCCGGAGCTTGGTAAGTGAGGGGACCTGGGTCTCCCTGCCTTTTTCTGTGACTGTTTAAGACATCACAGCAAGGGACCTGTTGGGCTGGTGGAACCGAGCCAGGGCCAGCTCTGTGTCGCTGCTGGAGCTGGGGGTCGTTTGTGTCCAAGACAAGCCACAAGATGAGAAAGAGTGGAAGGGACGGCGGGAGAGGGAACAGAGAGAAGATAAATGCCTCTGTCCCTTGTTTTTTTATTCCACTGACTCTGTAGCCTGAGTAATGGAAATGGAAACAGAAGGTGAAAGAAAAAAAAGAAAGAAAATCACCCGCAGCCCTGACGCCCTCAGCAAGTCACGCTGCCACATATTTATTCTTGATGACAGGCCCAGGGGCAGAGGCTGCAGTTAGTGGCTCCTGGTGCACAGAGCTGGGGACCAGGGTCCAGAGCTGCTCCCCAGGTTCCCACGCTGGCTGCTGATGCACCTGAATGGAAGCGGGGCAGGCTTCAGCCTGGGGCCCACCTGGAAAGTGAGACGGAGCAGCTGGAGCCAGAACTGACACATTCAGGAAGGGGAAGATCCAGAGTGGGATCAGAGAGAAGAGGAGCTGGGAGTCCTATCAGCTCTGCCCCCTCCTGGCTGTGTGATCTCAGGCAAGTTACTTAACCTCCCTGATCCTCAGTCTCAGCCTCTGCAAAATGAGGGGACACCTACCTCACAAAGTGGTTGTGAGATTAAACACTATACTATTTCCATGCTTATACTTATGTATTAACATATAATAGCATATATCAATATATACAACTAAATATAACACGGATTTTGCATATGCCGCAAGTCCTCTGTTCACTGCTGTTGCTATTATCGTCATTCTGTGAAGGGAACAGTCACATAAAGAGGTGAAGGAAATCAGGAACGAAAACCCGTCCCTTCTCCTGGATTTGACTCAGGGCTTGAGCCCCATGGACAGAGAAGGCCTCTGCCTCAGAGTTCCAAGCACAAAGACACTGCTGGTTTCCAGCCAGACCAGCAAGCAGCAGCACCCAGCACCGCACACCTGCTCTGACCTCAACCGAGCCCCACGGTCGCTGGGCCCGGCTCCCTTCCCCTCTGCGCAAGAGCCTGTGACTTAAGAAACGCTCAGCTCCCGAGGCAAATAAGCTCCGGGTTTCCCAGCCCTTCATGGGTGCACCTGGAGGGCGCCCAGCTGAGTGGAGAAAGTGGAGCTACAGAGCTTAGGGTCTGCCTGGGTCCAAGCTCAGCCTCTCTACCTCTGGGTGTGACTTTGTGCCCATCCTGAGCCTCTCCAGCCTCAGTTTCCCCATCTGTAATGGGGATCGTCAGTATCTCTGCTTCCTGGGCTTCCAATGGTACCTGCCCATGTGGTGTGTGCCAGTTGCTAGCCAGACCCTCCATGGGGGTGCTATGGCATCCCCTGAGGCTGCTGGCCCTCTGCAAGGCCAACATCTTCCTGTGGCAGCCTCTGGGTGACCTCTGGGGGACCATGGCCAGACTCTTCACCTGCTGTGCGGGCACTACGGCCCCCTCAGGGTAGTGGAGAAGGGGCAGCTAAGTGTTCAAAGCCTGCTCCTCCCCCGGGCCACTTTGAGGTCTGCTCCCCAGGCCTCCCAGCCGTCCCTGTGGTCACCTGGCCATGACACTCTGTGTGGGCTTCCGACCTCAGCCGTGCCCTCTGGCATTTCCCGGGATCACAGGATCACTGCCCATGGGTGCTCCTGTCCCATTGGGCTGCTTTGGGGAAATGCGCCCCAGGACGGAGCTTGGTCGTCACCAGCTGTTAGTAAGAATTGAAGGCCGGACCACTGCACAGTGGCCTCATGAGTCTGAGATGCCGGCAGCTGGTCTCGCCTATGGCCAGGCTCAAGCTCGAGAGAGATAAGGGGACAGCTGGGTCACCCACAGAGAAGATGTGGGACTTTTTGTTTTCCGCCTGGTTTTTATTTTCCCAAGACTTAAAGAAGCAGATGTAAGTTGGCCAGACCCTGGCTAGGGTGGAAACAGCATGCGTCCCTGAGGGCACATTTATGAAGGAGTGTTGGGGACAAGAGGTGGCGGCTGCTGGATAGACAGCTGGAAGCACTGACATTTGAAGGCAGGTGCACCAGGAGGTGGAGTGTGGAAGAGGGAACCTGTGCCAGGTCCCAGAGGAGCCAACAGAGGCAGAGGAAGGTCCCAGAGGGGGTCGAGGGAGGGGGAGGCGTTATCACGTCACATGGCCACTCTCTGACACCATTCATGGGAGTTTAATTGGAGTTGATTTTTCAGGAGGGCAATGTGGTCATTTGAATCCACTCTTTAAAATATGGGCACCCTGTTGGAACAATTTTCCTCGGTCATATGTCATCTGGCTTCTGAAATGTGCTGCACAATTTTGTTTGGTTTAGTTTCTAACAGAGGAAATTGGGAATAAATATATTCTAAAGGAAATTCCTACAATGAGTATTTATTTAAATAAATTAGGGTTTAACCCAGATGGTGAGATGTCAGAAAGCCGTTAAGATTGATGGAGGGAATGTTTCTTGGCACAGAGAAAAGCGTCAACAAAATATCACAAGGGAAAGAAAGTCACAGGCCATATGCCGAGAAAGACCTTCGTGGTTTTGTCGGGGAGTCGACACGTACATGTTAAGTCTACAGGAGCCAGGCACAGTAGTGCACGCCTGTAATCCCAGCGACTGTGGAGGCTGAGACAGGAGACTCGCGAGTTCAAAGCCAGCCTCAGCAACGGCGAAGCACTAAGCAACTCAATGAGACCCTGTCTCTACATAAAACACAAAATAGGGCTGGGGATGTGGCTCGGTGGTCGAGTGCCCCTGAGTTCAATCTCCAGTACCAAAAAAAACAAAAACAAAAAACCCTTTAAGTGAGGCCCTGTGGGTGGGCCTCTTGTGGGGACTAGTGTCCTTAGGAGGAGACACCAAAAACACAGTGAGAAGCAAGCCAGGAAGAGGCTCATCGGAGCTGACCTGGCCAGGACCTTGACCTTGAACTTCCCAGTCTCCAGAACTGTGAGAAACAGGACATGAATGAGTGTGGCATGAGCCCTAGCCCGTGGTGCCAGTCCAGTCAGCCCGAATGACTAACACGAGCTCCTGTCTGTTCTCTATGGGGCAAGCGTGTTGCGCTCCTTAAAGGTCCACTTTCCCGAGTGTTTGGACCGCCTCCGGCACAGGGGACCAGCAGCTTTCCCTATCCCTAGCTGGTGGCTCCTGGCCCCATTCACGGGAAGGTCCAGCATCTAGCAGTAGAGACAGGGCTTAGCCAACCCTGCTGGCAGGTCAGCAGCTGCTCATCTGGACCCAGTGGCTGAGGGCGGGGAGTGGTGTTCTTACCCAGAGGCGCCCAGGTGGGGAGCAGCAGCCCAGCCCCCCAGTGAGTTCCCGACCACAGACAGGGTGGCCTCCCCAGCGGTGGGTCTGCTGTGCAGGGGGAGGAAGGGATCCTGGAAGCTCCAGTTGGAGCCTGGGCCTTCAGCCCTCGGTCTGCGGCCACTGGAGAACTGGAAAAAACACCTTCTCTACTGTGAAACTGGACCAGGGGCCCTCTATCTTATTTCCCCTGGCAGAGAGAAGTCACACCCTCCCTGTCTCGGCAGTGTGTGTTGTGATGGCCTAAAACCCAAACTCCACTTCCCTCCCGTAGGACCTTCCCTCTTGACTCTCCCAAGGTCCCAACAGTGGCTGTTCCTGCCTCTTAGTCCCGCCCCCCGCCCCACCCCCCCATTAATTCTAAAGCAAGGTGGTTCCCTGCTGACCAGGACAGGTGGACTACAGGGTCTAAGAGGAGGAAAGGTCCCTTTCAAAGTTCTAGGTTGACTTTTTTTTTTCTTTTTTTGGTACTAGGGATTGAACTCAGGGGCACTCAACCACTGAGCCACATCCCCAGCCCTATTTTGTGTTTTATGGAGAGACAGGGTCTCACTGAGCTGCTTAGCGCCTCGCCATTGCTGAGGCTGGCTTTGAACTTGCGATCCTCCTGCCTCAGCCTCCCAAAGTGCAGGGATTACAGGCTTGCATTAGTTCTAGGTTGAGCCACGGACGTAGCTCAGAGGGAGAGCACTTGCCTAGCACATGTGAGACCCTGGGTTCCAACACTGGGAAAAAAATCTAAACTCTAGATCACCATAGCTGAGTTTTTATGACCTTGAAAAATGGTGGTATATCCCTGATATAATAAAAGAAGTTTCCGAAATAAAGATATCCAGGGTGTGAAGCTGAGCTGAGAAGTAGCTGTGCCGGACACGTGAACAGACTAGAATCCATTTCCTGAAGAAGCGGTAGGGTTTGCTATGGGGTCCCTGGCGAGTCCTGGGGGGCAGTCACTGTCCTGTCCCAGCATCCTGTCCTAGCACAGGTGCTACTGAGCACTGGAAGCGTGCGTGGTCCAGATGGAGATGTGACGTACGTATGAGCCAAGCACACACCAGCTTCCGAAGTCCTGGTCCCGAAAAGAAAAAAGAATAAAATACCCCACTAATAATTTTTATATTGATTAAATGTTACGTAAATGGCGATAGTCTGGATGTATTGGGTTAAGCCCTGTATGCGAGGATAATTCATTCGTTTCACCTGTTTCTTTTTCCTTTTTGAGCATGGCTACGGGAACATTTAAAATTCCCTCTGTGGTTCACATTCAATGTCTATCCTTCGGGGTTGCCCAGGAGCCTCCCAGGGAGCCTCCCAGGGGCGAGAGCCTGTTTCTAGCATCAGGAAAGGAAAGCCAAAAAGGGGAGAGTGGAAGGGGCCGGGAGAGGGGAGTGGTTCTGGCTTTTTGTTTTGTTTTTCAGAAAATGGAAAGTAAAGGAGCAGGAAAAACAGCATCATGGGGAGCGAGGGTCCAGGGTGGAGAGCTGCAGGAAGTCCCCTGACCAGGAGTCCAGGTGAGGAGAGGGACATCCTGAACCTGTGGATGGGGTGGACACCAGGCAGACATTAAATTCCTTCAGGGGAAGAACATTTCTGAGCACAATCCCCTGCCTGAAAAGCAGCCTAAGCCATCACGAGTGCGCATTGTGGAACACACAGTGGACAGAGGCTCAGAGTAAATCACCCAGGACAGGAGCGCTCTCTGGGGACAGAGCTGCTGTTCTCCTACGTGTGGGTTTTTCTGTGTCTTTCTTCCAAGCCTCCTGCATTGTGCAGGTATTGATCTGTAATTAGAAAAGTAAATAAATTCTTTTAAGACTCCAAGAGGACAGGGGAGTTTCTGGGTCAGGGAAGGGCACACGGAAAGCTGTAGTTGTGGGTCCCCTGGGACCCCGCCAGGCCCTGCCTAGGCATCTGGAGTTGGAGTCTTGGGGTAGAGGCCCCCCAGGGGCTGGGGAGGGAGGCTGACTGGGGAGGCTGGCTCAGAGCCCTCTGGCTTTGCAGCCCAGCCCATAAAGCTGCCCAGAAGCACAAGAGGCTTTGTAATATGGATGTGGGCTTTGGTTCCAGGCCGACGTGCCACTGGCCCCTTAGATCGATGGCCCTTCCAGCGTTGCTGGCTCAGCAGCCGGGTCTCAAGCAGCGGCAGGGACGCCTGGGACAGCTGCTGCAGCTGAACTTGAGACTAAGAGGCTCCCCGTCAGTCTGACACTGCGGGCCTTGGTCAGCACTGCATTGAGTTCCTGGAGGCCTCGGACCTTTCGCCTCTTGGCAGAGATTCTTCTGGGCTTTCCTACTTTAAGTTCAGAATGAAATGAGCTCACAGCTAATTTCAGAAACGCTAACGATGGTTGCTGGGCAAACAGAGGACAGGCCTCGTGCACTTGGCCTCCACAACAACCCTGCCGCTGCGATGCTGTTAGCCACCCATTTTGACAGATGGGGAAACTGAGGCTCAGAAAAGTGAAGCCACTCGCCACGGGAGTGAAAGCAGGAGATGAAGGGCGAAGTTAGAACTATCAATGGCAGAGCCGCCTCGGCCCCTGCAAGCCACCCCCGCCCACCCCCACCCTGCTCCCCGCCATGCGCCAAGCCTGGTGTACATATTTGGGTCTCGTGGTCGCAGGCAGAGCAGCAGTCTGCACCCACCCATTGCATTCTATGTCAATTACCCATCAGGAAGGTGGAGAGCACCTGGGGGCGGCCTCCTAAAGAGGCTCAGGGAAGGCCCTTTGAGGGAAGGACCCCTGAGAGGAGGCTAGAAAGTTCTCTGCTCAGCACAGCATCATTTTCAACTTGTCGGAACTCGCCAAAGGAATTGCAAACTAAAATCCCGAATGAGAGAATAATGAGCAATTCATTGGAAATGTAAAATAAATAGGCAAATCTCTGGTGAGAAGGCAGAATAAATAGCGTCTGGATGACATTTGGTGACTAAATTAAACAGTAATGAACCCGTGAAGAATGTACCCAGGGACGGCTCGGGAAGGCCAGCCTCTTCCCAGAGCTCAGGAGTCAGCCCCAGCTGTTCTCAGATCTCATGAATGAGATCTGTGGGTCCTCGGTTCTGGGGTTGGGGGTGAGCAGCTGTCCACCTGAGGGAGCAGCATCCAGGATGGAGAGCCGGCCAGCCTTGTGCCTCGAGAACCAAGCCTGGTCTGCCAGTGCTGGGGAACCTTCCAGATGATCTACTCCAGGCCTGCCATTTCCTGCTGCAGGAGTTGAGCGGTCTTCTCCAGAGAGGACCCTCCATGAACCAGGCCTCCTGACAGCCACGCAATCCTGTGGCTCGCCCCCCTCGTCAGGGTGTGTGGGGTGCCTGCGGCTTGCTCTTGACCTAGAGAATTTGCTGGAAGTGCTTCTGTGGACTTTTGAAGCTAGATCATAAGAAACCTAGAAACCTTGGAACTTGATTCCTGGGAGAGCCCATCTCCGCATAGAGTCTAATGGTCCTCCATGCTGGGAGGAAGCCCAAGCCAGCACGGGGAGAGCCCCACTGTTCCGTCTGCCTTAAATGTGGCACCAGGTGGGAGATGAAGCTTTCCTGGGCACCCAGCCCTGGTGAGCTTTCAGACGACTCCAGCCCCCAGCCCCCTCTGCTGTAAGAACATGAGGGAACCCAAGAGACCTCCGCCTGGCTAAATCTAATCAACCCCCAAAAAGTGAGTGGTAATCACAAATTGTTGTCAAGTAGGAAGCTTTGGGGTGGTTTGCTACATATAATTAGTAATCAGAATATAACCAACTTTCAGAAGGAGACATCAGAGAGTTCTCAGGCCCCTCCTTCCAAGTTTCAGCTTAAACTCTAGATCTTCTGTGAGAATCAACATACCTAGGTTCAAGAGTCTGTCAGAGGGCTGGGGCTGTGGCTCAGCGGTAGAGCGCTTGCCTCGCATGCATGAGGCCCTGGGTTCGATCCTCAGCACCACATACAAAGCAATAAAATAAAGATATTATGTCCATCTACAACTAAAAAAATATTAAAAAAAAAAAAAGAGTCTGTCAGAGGCCCTGGAGAAATGGGCCCCTTGGTTCATTTATTCATTTTATTTATTCAGCAAGGACAAATTAAGTTCTACCTTGAGATCGGGTAAGATACACCATGGAGGAAAACAGAACACTGATTCGTTCCCTGGGGACTTAGAGTAGATTGAGGGAAAATAAGATACCAATCAAGTAACCCTGAGGGTCAGTTATAGGAAAGTGGCCTGAGCCCCTCCCCATCCCCATCCAGCCCTGAGGGCTTAGTTGTGAGGTGTTCCCCAAAGCTCATGTGTGAGACAGTGCAAGAAAGTTTAGAGGCCAAACAATTGGGTCCTGAGAGCCCTGACCTAATCAACACATTGGTCCCCTGCGAGGGATCAACTGGGTGGGAACAGTGGGCAGGTCAGGTGGCTGGAGGAGGCGGGTCATGGCGTGTGCCTTTGAGGTTGATATTTTGTCCCTGGGGGATGGAGCTCATGCGCTCTCTCCTCTCTCTCTCTCTCTCTCTCTTTCTTCCTCTCTCTCCCCCTCCCCGCTCTCTCTCTTTCTCTCTCTCTCTCCCTCTGTCTCTGCTTCCTGGCGCTGTGCCTGAGCTGCTTTCCTCCATAATCCTCCACCATGATGTCCTGCCTCCCTTCAGGCATTGAGGAATGGAGCCGGCCATCTAGGGACTAAGACCTCTGAAACTGTGAGCACCAAATAAACGTTTCCTCCTCTAAATTTATTCTTGTAAGGCCTTTTGGTCACAGCTTACTGAAACGCCTGATTGCCATGATTACTCATGACAGTCACCTGGAGAGCCCCGCCCCCCACGTGTGCCTTATCTAGGGGATTAAATAAGAAAAATACTCAGGAATCCCTCACCGGAAGTGGACTGTAGCCTCAGTAAGCGGCAGCTGTTGCCTGTATGTTTATTTGTAGCGTTCTCATTAATAAGTGTGGAAATACTTTAAAACTTTTTGTTTTCATTTCATGGAGAATCCGTTGGGGGTCTTCTTGCTGCCTATCCTGTGACCCGACTGCAATGGGTGCTCTCCACGCCCCTGAGACGAAATGTCCCCGATCCTTCCAGTGTTCCTCCTCTTGGCTTCCAGGCTCTATCAGTAGCTGCAAGATCCTGGGCTTAGGGGTGTGATGAGCTTGGAGAAGGGGACATGGGTGGGAGTCAGTGGGGGTACGGGGTCAAGAGCTGGCCACACCCCACACCCACTGCCCTTCCAGGTCCCTGGAGCAACCACATCTCCCGGACGAAAACCCGCTGATCCAACCAATTTCTCAATTGGAAGTCAAGCAAGATGTCACTTCCCGTTTTTCCAGAAGCCCAGGCCCGAAGGGCATTGGTCTCTCTGTGCCATCTGGAGCTGAGATTTCTGCGATTTCTATGCTGCGATTTCTATGCTGAAATCCAGCATGTGTGACCTCCACGATCCCCTCAGCTCGCTGAAACCTTTGCCCCACCCTGCACCCCCCTAGTCCTCCTCACCCCTCTGTGACCACCTCCTGCAACAGATGCTCTTGGTACCTCACCCATGTCCCCAGGCACTCATCTCCACCCACCCAAGATACTTACTGAAAACACCTGTGGCTCCCTCCCCAAGTCCCGGGGAGCATGGGCATCCCTGACATGGCGGCCACAGCAGCCACACGCCTGAGCTTCCACGAACCATCCCTGGGGGCCAGTGAAGGGCAGCGGAAACCTGGACTCTATCTCGAGAACCACAGCTCCCCACGCTCATCACCCACAAGAGTTCCTCAGTCTCAGGAGCAGAACCCCAAACTCAGCATCCAGGGCCCTGGGGAAGCTGCCCTGTTCCTCCACTCAGTTTAAAACACGTTACTTGGCACCTATGCCTGTCAGGCCACGCGGCAGTGCCAGGACCCCAGTGCGCCGTGCTGCCCGGCCTGTGCTCTCTGGAGCAAGGGCTCGGGAGGTGAGGTAGCAGGGCCAGTTAGGTGCCCCCAGCCCTGTCCTTGCCCAGGGCACACAGGAAGCTGCCTCTCCCGCGTCCCCTTGCAGCTGGGTTGGGAGGCGTCTGGCTGGAGTCTGCCCAGTAAGATGCAGGCAGAACATTGGGGCCCCACGTCTAAGGCCAGCTATAACGCTCCTGGATTTTCACCCACCTTTGTGCTGATTTTTAGGATACACGGTTAAGATGGACTGTGTCACGAAGAAGGAGGATCCAGGACCCCTGACTTCCTGCTGGGAGGAGGGCAGCCACCTAGCGTTGGCCAGTGGACAGGGGACCACACTAGAGGAAGAAGCAAAGCTTCTGGTGTTGAGCCCCAGGGACTCAGGCTGGTGACTGAGTACGGGAGGGTGCTTTTCCAAAGATGAACAAAACAATGGCTTCCAGCCCCCAAATGATCCTCCATCCCCCTTGTGGTGCTGGGGATGGAACCCAGGTCCTCGTGAATGAGAGGCAGGCACTCTACCACTGAGCTGCACCCCCCTCGATCCCCCAAGCTCTAAGACTGTGGCTATGACAGTCCTCCCAGTGAGCAGTGGGTTCTGTCACCCCTCCCTTAAATCTGGGGGACATCTGTTGCCACGGAAGTGGTGTCATGTGACTTCCAACTCCAGGTGGTAATAGACAGACAGCCTCCACGTGGGTCTCTAGGGATGATCATGCTTAGACCAGGCGCCATGCTGTGAGGAAGCCCAGGCAGGCAGTGGAGAGATGGACATGGCCATGGCTCCTGGCTGAGCCAGTCCACTCACCAGGCACCCAAGCTGCCCAGCTGGGCAGATGTTTCAGTTCCCTCCCGCTGGTGCTCCAGAAGCAGGGATAAGATGTCCCCCGAGCCCAGGCCAAGCTGAGCAAATTAACCATGCTCTTATAAGCCACTAAGTTTTAGGGTGATTTGTTATGCAGCAAAAGATAATGAAAACACTGGAGACAGTCCCTAGACATCTCTCCACCACACCTGAATGCTCACAAGAAGTTGCAGATTTTCTAAGATATAAAAGATCCCTTCATCCACACAGGCCGCCCCACTGGATGTCTGAGCCTCAGATAGTACTAAGCCCTGTATACACCACTTTTTCCTGTATATGCATATCTATGATAAAATTAAATTTGCAAACTAGGCATGCTAAGAGATTAACAATAATAACTACTATTAAAAGAATTAAGGGGCTGGGATTGTAGCTCAGTGGTAGAGCACTTGCCTAGCATGCATGAGGCACTGGGTTTGATCCTCAGCACTATATACAAATAAATATATAAAATAAAGATATTGTGTCCATCTACAACTAAAAAAAAATTTAAACAAACAACAATTAAAACAATATACTGTAATTAAATTGCCAGCATCAGTACTCATGTACTTTGGAGCCACTAAGAAAAATGCAGGTTCCTTGAACACAAGCACTGTGTTCCAGGATGCACCACAACCATCAGTCTGATAATTGAGAAGGCTAAAAGACTAATGTGCAGGTAGGGTATACAGTGTGGATACACTGGACAAGGGGCTGATTCACATTCTAGGCAAGCTGAAGTGGAATAGCATAAGATTTCGTCATGCTACTCAGAACAGCATGCGATTTACAACTTAGGAAGTGTTTTTTTCTGGAATATTCCACTTAGTGCTTTTGGCTTGTAGGTTGAAGCTATGATCACTGGAAAGTGAAACTATGGATAAAGGGCACTACTGTCAAAAAAGCTGTCATTTGTTGGATTGTTCCTGCATGTTAGGCACTATGCCGGGCATTTTATATGTATTTTCTTCTCCCCAAAGCCCCATGAGATGGGGGTTATGATTATCCTCACCTTAAAGAGGAGAAGACTCAGAGAGATTTTATAATCTGTGCACAGCGTGGGAATGCAGGACCTAAACCTGGGACCACTTGACATGACCCAAGAGCGGCCACACAGCTTCCCAGTACAAGTGTAAGTACACGGTCCTGATCCCAGGCCCTCACGATCTTCACAAAAAAGGTGATTTAAATTTTAAATCTGTTTAACTTTTATACTTAAGATGCTTCCCATACATCAGGATCAAATACTGTGGCACCAGGCCTAGCAGCCAGCCTGAGAATCAGCTGCCAGCCTCACCCTCGTCCGTGAGATGGAGCAGCCCACGCCTGAGGCCCAGTGTCTGCAAAGCCCTCAGTGTCGGCACATTAGCAGTTCCCCTAGAAGTGCTGGCTAATGGCCGCTTGGTTTTTCCTGGGTTCCGTGGCCTCAGCCCAGCTAGGACAGGTTACTGCTGGTGGAAGCCACAGGTGAGGTCAGTCCCGGCTGTCCATTTCCACCATTGGAAGACCAGCTTCCTGCCCTGGCTCTCCCCAGGGACCTCACCTGTCTGAGCCACAGACTCCCCCAGGGGGGGCTGCGGGTGTCACCACCTGTCCTCCTGCTGAGGTGTGAAAAACTGCTGAGAACTGCAAACCACAGAAGGCACCAGGCTGCAGAAGCTTCCCAGGCCTCTGGGCCTCCTAGCCTCCTGGGTTGAAGCTAAGCAACTTAAGATTCCGAGGAGGCCAGAGGAAGAGGCAGGCAGGGAAGGAGGAGGCAGAGGGCAGAGACCCTGAGGGGCTCCTACATGCCCAGGCGGATCTGCAGGCCCCGGGCCTTCCCTCAGCCGCCCTGCATGGGAAACGCCCTCGGTAGCTGTGGCCTTTGGGCAGGGCTTCTGCAGGGGGAGGTCACCCTGTCCAGGAGCAGCTTCCCTGCAGTCCAGGTGTTTCCAGGAAGCAGCTGGGAAGAGAGCAGTGCCCCATGCAGAGGTCAGCGGGGAGGAGTGCCCAGCTCTGCGCCCAGCCCTGGCACCTGTGCTCCTCCTCGTGCACAGCCAGCCTGGCTCCAGGGACAGGCCAGGCTGCTCGCCATGAGAAACCTGTGCCAGGGCCCCTGTAAGACGCCACACCCAGCAGCCAAGACCCCTGGTGGGCCAGGCACAGGCTTTCAGCTGAGGTGCTCTGTGTCCCCAGCCTGACTCCTGTCCCTCCCCACAATGACAGAAGGAGATTCTGGAATGAGCCCTGGGGGAGGCCGACGTCCTGCCTGGGGACGGTGATCTCCTCTTCTCCTGTCCTAGAAGAGGCTCTTGACCTCTCTACTCAGAGGCTCCTTCTTGAAAGTAGAATAGGGAAAGAAAAAACACTCCTGCTTGCAGGTTTCCGAGCTTCTGTCCCTACCACTTGGTCAAGGGAACGTGTTTGCGCGAGTGTGGACTCTTGTCTGCTGCACGTATCTGCCCTGACTGAGGTGCCACTGGCCTCCAGAACAGGCATTGAGCATCTGTATCCAGCCTCAGGGCCTTTGAACAGGCTGCATGCTTGTTTTAGCCAGCTTTTTCACCGCTGTGACTACAGGACCTGACTGCACAATTGTAGAGGAGAAAAGGTTTATTCAGGGGTATTCGGTTTCAGAGGTCTTAGCCCCTAAAAGGCTGGCTCCACTCCTCAGGGCTCAAGGTGAGGCTGAACATCATGGTGGGTGTGGCAGAGGGAAGCAGCTCACATGATGATCAGAGAGCAGACGAGACTCCACTCACCACATACAACATATATGCCCCCAAGCCACATCCCAATGCCCAGCTCCTCCAGCCACACCTACAGCTTCCATTTCCACTCAGTTAATCCCTGTCGGGGGATTAATTCACTGATTGGGTCAAGACGGGCACACGGCAATCACTCCTCCTTCTTGCATCATCTCACACGGGAGCTTCTGGGGGATGCCACACCCACCCCACAACAGTGCTCTTCCCCACAAACAAGCACCCAGCCTCACGGGGCCCGTGCAGGGCTGTACTCCGATGTCCTCTGCTGCAGAGGTTCCCAGCCACCCGTGCGAGGAGCACCGGGCTCTCGTCTCCTGAGCCGCTGAGCTCTCGTCCTGCCCCTCCCACGCCTCTCCACATCACAGATGTGTAGCTGGGTCCTGGCCTCCTCGTCCTCCAAGTCCAGGTTCAGGAACATCGTCGGGTTCACATCACCTGGAACAGAACCAGACACAGAAAGTGCTCAGCAAAAAAAGAAAAGGTTTTTTCAGATTCTTCTCTGATTTCTTTCTTTCTTTGCTTAAAAGTAGAGATATCGGCACGTCCTCATGTGAGTAAGCGGATCAGGTACCAACGCTGGCGCTCGTCCCTCGGGTCTTCATGCAGCGGCTCCTGCTCGCCACGCCAGAGGTGACGGTAGGAAGGCCCAGCTCTGCCCTCGGAGTTCACATTCAGGGCAGGGACGGAAGTGAGGGAGCCAGACACAGCAGGGAGCAGGGACATTCACCCCCATGTGTCCACCTTGGCGCCCCAGCCCAACATCCCCAGCCCACCTCTCCAGCCCGCTCAGGGGTCACGGGTCCAGGGGCGACAGGGAGTCTCCAGCCCGAGATGTCCGCCTCCCTCTGCTCCCCAGCTCCCATGCTGCTGCTTAGGCCAAGCCCAACATCTGCCAGTGCCCTCCCTCCATCACTCCTCCTGCGTCCAGTTGGCAAGTTCCTGGACAGCGGGAGCTCTTAGACACACTCCAGCTCTGTGGCCCCCTCAGCCATCCCGCCCACAGTCCCTCCCCACGTCCACGCCCTCTGTACTTCCTGCTCCCCGCCCACAGGCTCAGGGGTCCTTTTGCAATATAAACTAGACAAGGCTACCTTCACCTCTGAGTCTTCCACTGCATCTAGAGAAGAGTCAAGCTCTGCCCACTGACTTCTCCGACATTGTGCCTCACAGCAGTCCAGCTCCCCAACATCCTCACACCACACTGGCTCTCCCTGGCTTCTGCTTCAGGACCTTTGCACCTGCCACAGTGCCTGCCCAGAGACCTCTTCCTCCAGCTCCTTACAAAGCCAGCTCTGTCCCATCATTCAGGTCTCAGGCCAAATGTCGTTTTCTCTGCGATGGCTCCCCTGCCTTCTAGACACATCCTGCCCACTCAGTCTCTTCTACCCCAGAGCCCACTGCCTCCCTACGTTAACTGAATGCCACCTGACACCTTGGGCCCTCCTGTTTATAAGGTGCATGTCTCTGCCGTGGAGCACCATGGTGGGAATGAGACCCTGGCTGGGGCAGCGGGGGGCAGAGACAACCATGCGGGCAGGAGGAGGAGGTCAGGGGTCCTGCTCTGCCACATGAGCCTGGGCCTGGGGTTGTCCAGTGCAGATGCCCAAGGGCAGGAGGCCCTGTGGTTTGGGAACCCAGGAAAGGGTTCAGAGTCCCCCATGGGAACACAAGCACTCCCTGAGAAGAGGCGTGCAGAGGCAGATCAACGCCAGAGACAGTGGGAGCCACAGCAGGCTCCAAGCGAGGTGTGAGGTTAGGAAACCTGAGAGAAGGGCTGGGCCAAGGGCCGTGGTCTGATGGAACCTGCCTGGTTCCATCCTGTTCCCGGATTCGCTGGGCTCCCAGGTGGTCCTTGCAGAGGGAACCACAAAGGCAGGACCCTTCCCAGGAGCCCCCTTCCAGTCAGGCCCAGGTCCAGGAAACAGGGAACCAAGAGGAAGGGTGGCCTCCCCCAGGGTTAGAGTTCCAAGAGGAGTGTCAGTTCCCCAGGGTTAGCGGCCAAATTGATGGCCAGGGCAGTGTCTCCTGATGGTTAGGGTCCGCCCTCAGCCCCCAGCCCTGACGCTTTCTGGCTGCGTGCCTGTGCTGGCCGCCCAGCCTCAGTTCCCGTCTCTCAAGTGGGGATGGCCGGCTGCAGGTGCCTCCAGGCCCACAGCCAGCGGAAGGGACGGACAGACACCTCCTGAGGGGGTGATTTGGGTACTTTGCCACCACAGGGGCTGGACCTACCCTGGAGGGAGGTGAAGGGAGGAGAGATAGAAATGGGAAGTGGGATTGCATGCTGGGAGTCCCACGGGCTGGGCCTCCTTCTATCCCCTCTCCCCTGTGACCTCCCCTGTGATCTCTTCTCTCTGCACCTCATTCTTTTTAGCTATAAAATGGGAGAATTCATTTATAGACTTTTACTTTCTCTCATCATTCACGGGGATGATCCATTCCTTTCAATTGCCAAGAGAAAGAACGAAGCTCAGAGAGGGCAAGGGCCTCACCCAAGGTCACATAGCATCTCACAGCAGAATCAGAGATCATTGAATGGGGGATAGGCCACCAGTCCAGTCATGGGCATCCTTTCATGGGGTGGTTTCAAGACATCTCTGCCCAGACAGGGCCAGGCCAAATGTAACCTGTAGCCTTCTCCCAGGACCTTGCTGCTCCCCAGTCAAGCCTAAAGTGGCTTTAATCCAACATGGCCCAGGTCGCGGGTTTGAAGTCAGTCTAACTCCAAGAAACTTTTCTTGATGGGAAGATGGCGGCCAGGCCTGTAAAGATTTCACTGACTGAATCAGGACGCAGGAGGCTCCGCAGGGCACATCCAGGCTCTTTCCCGCCTCCTCCTCAGCAGTGGTGAGGGTGCCAGGGCGGCCCTGGGGAACTTCACAAGTGCCCAGGCAGGCGGACCTGGCCAGGCCCAAGTGGAGGCTGGTCAGCGTCCCTCATTCAGCGCAGACGGGCCAACGGCTCCCGTTAAATGTAACATCTCTGCCAACAACATTTTAAAGGCTTTTCCATCCTGCTCCTGGATTTGCTGGGCTCCCAGGTCCTGGCTGAACGGGTAGCTGGCCGCACCCTCACCTTGCCTCAGCCTCTCAGGAACACTGACCACGTGACAGGTGCGACTGACAAGTCGCTTCCACCCACAGTGACACATTTATGAATACCGAACGCAGTCATTAGTGAGGCTGACCTCATGTTCCATTTTGCAGACAGTTAACATTTATTAAATTCGATTTCACAGTTTTCTTTTCTCATTTGGTGGCCGGTAAATATTTTAAGGCCTCAGATATTTTTTGCAGGATCCTTAAAACCTCACACCCCAATTGCAGCGGCTCGGGAGGCTGAGGCAGGAGGATCACGAGATCAAAGCCAGCCTCAGCAACGGCGAGGCACTAAGCAACTCAGTGAGACCCTGTCTCTACATAAAACACAAAATAGGGCTGGGGATGTGGCTCAGTGGTCGAGGGCCCCTGCGTTCAATCCCCAGTGTCCCCTGCAAAAAGAAAGAAAGAAAAAAAAACCCTCATATCCCAGAAGCCTCCCTGTGACCTCTGATAAGGGACGGCAGCTCTCTGGGCCTCCGTTTCCCCATCCTGCCCTCCAGCCTTAGTTGAATCCTGCAGAGCAGACACCCCCCCAGGGAGGACTTCTCAGAACCACACTGGGTCAGACCAAGGCCGGCAGGGGCCACCAGCAACGCCCATGGGGGAGGGACGCCTGAGTCACATCCCAACAGAGACTACGGCCTCCCTCTCACCCATGAAGAACAAAGCAATAAAAAATGTTATTTTGCCAGTCGATTGAACTTCATTTGCGTGGTTTGGACTGTATTTTCTAGTTAATGAACCTGCCATATCTACAACCTCCCGTTTCCAATCCAGTGGAGAGAAAGGGGGACGAGCAGGACACAGGCCTCCTGCTCCCTGCAGGGCTGCGGCTGCCAGATGTGGGGTCTGGTCAGCTGTGGGCCCGACAGCACCATCAAGGACAAGGGCCCAACAGCACCGTCAAGGACAAATGCTACCAGGAAGGCACTGGGCAGAGCCTGAGCCCTCGCGGGGCCCCAGGGTGTCCTCAGCAGGGGACCCAGTTCCTCTTCTCCCTCCCGCCCTCCCCTTCCTCTCTCCAGCCCCAGCCCCAGCTGCTCGCTGGGCTGGTTAAGAGGCTGGGCCGCCCCCCAAAGAGGAGCCAGGTCCCAGCCCTGGGAGGAAGACCCAGCGCCCCAGGGGCCCAGCAGGGGGCCTCGCAAGGCCACCGTGCAAGTGGCCCCCAGCAAGCAGACCCCTGTCCTCCCTGAGCACTGTCCCATTGTCCCCCTGCCCCATGGCCCTGGCACAGCTCTGGCCAAGTTGGGCACCCGCGAACAGCCTCTTCCTCCACCCATTCACATACACGCGCCCTATCGTGGGCACCAGGCCAGAGTCGGGGTGGACCAGACTCGGGTGGCGCTGGAAAGACCAAGCACAGCCCCTGCGCCTTTGGAATTCGGGTGCTGCTGGGGAAATAGAGTCCAGCCGTCACAGGCTCCATGCTCCAGCGGGGCACAGGGGACTCCTCTGGGGACAGATGGAGTGTGCAGGGAAGAGTTCCTAGGACAGGGGCAGCTCGGGGGCATGAGGAGGAAGCCCAGAGTGCAGGATGGTGCCCACAGCCCTGCAGAGCCCACGGAGGGGGACCCAGGTCTGAGGCTGCCACTGCAGTCCCCAGGGGTGACTGGAGATGAGAGTCAATGGAGAGGCTGAGTCCCCAGTTTCAGGATTCAGGGAGCTCAAATCTCCCCCTTCCACTGAGGAATGAGCCACTGGGAGAGCCCGAGCTCGCACCCCACTGCACTTAAAGAGGGGTCAGGGGCTGGACCAGAAAACCAGCCTCCTCTCCCACCCCCCTCCAGTCTCCGGACTCTGTACCTGAACCCTCCTGGGGGGCGACCTCCATGGCAGCCTCATCATGAGGCTCCTGTCCCCCCCATGGGCCTGCAGTACCCGGGTCTTACGTAGCAACCCTCACCTGAGCTGGGCCCTGGGCTCAGTGTCCCAACGCAGCAGGGAAGGAGGTCACCAGGCCCTGCAGGCCCAGCTCCCCCACAGGAGGGTGGGACAGGCAGGCAGGCATGATAGGGAGGACCCCACCCACGATGGTCGCACTTTAACAGGAGAGTCTAGAGACAGGCCCCAGCGTGGAGGGGAAGAGCTGGGGCCACTCAGGAAAACCCGCCCAGGGAGCTTGGCAGGGCAGCCGAGGCTTCCAAACTAGTGGACGTTCCTGCCCTGCCCTGAGTCCAAATCTGCTGGTTGAAGCATTTGTACGTCTCGCTAGACAAGAGCAGCAAAGCCCGAGTACCTTCCTGCTGGGCCAAGTGGGTCAAGAGATGAGCAGAGGTGAGCACAGCCCTGTCCAGGAGGGTGGCCAAGGCCCAGCTCCAGCTGAGAGTTGCTGGGGAAGATGGAGCCCCTGTTATGAGATCGTCTGACTTTTCCAGAAAGCAAGAAGTTAGATTTCACATGCAATACCCTGACTGGCTAAAGTCGTGTAATTAAAATACATTTAAACAGATGCCCTGTCGGTGGAACAAAGACCTCCCCCATAGTGCATGGATTCATTCAATAAATATTTAATCAGCACCTACCATGTGACAGGTAAGATGTCACAGTACACTCCCCCAGCCACATGCTGAGAATGGCCTCAGGCACTTAGCCACGGAGGTGCCAAGCTTTGGTGCCACTGAGGGAGCTGAGACAAAGTCCCCACTCTGCGGGAGCTTCCACAGTGGGGGGAGAGGCAGTAACCCTGCAGCCAGGGTGAGACACAAGAAACGAGTGCAGGGGCATGGACAGATTGCCTAGAGGCCAGAGAGGGGAGAGGCTGCATAGGAAAGACCATTCTGAGGGGACATTTATTTAAATGGAATCCTGAGGACTGGAAAAAGATAATCAAGAAAATGTTCGCAGGGCTGGGATTGTAGTTCAGCGGTAGAGCGCTTGTCTCGCATGCGTGAGGCCCTGGGTTCGATCCTCAGCACCACACACAGAGCAATAAAATAAAGACATTGTGTCCATTTACAACTAAAATATATATATGTATATATTAAAAAAAAAAAAAAAGAGGGCTGGGATTGTAGCTCAGCGGTAGAGCGCTTGCCTTGCGTGCGTGAGGCCCTGGGTTCGATCCTCAGCACCACGTACAAAGCAGTAAAATAAAGACATTGGTGTCCATCTACAACTAAAAAAAATATTAAAAAAAGAAAATGTTCGCAGAAACAAAGACATGAAATATGAAAGATACCTGCACACATGGCTTCAGGGTGCTCTGTGTGTGAAAGCAAATCTAGAAACAATTCAGGTAACACCGGTAGGGGAGTGGTTGAATGAACACCAGCAGAGCCGCATGGAGGAATACTATGCAGCTGTACAAAGGGATGCTGCACAGCTGTAGCAGCTATGCAGGAATCTTCTGCTAAGGGTACACCGTGAAGTGGAAAAAAGTGTCTAATAGGCTCTGTTCATGTTAGAAATTGTGTGGGTTTATATTAAAATAAATGAGCCCAGGAAAGCTATAGGTCGAGTCTTCGTTCCCATCAGGTCTGCTAATTCCCATTGGCCCAAACAAGCCGTGTCGACAGATGGGACTTACTTTGGGCACCACAAGGCCCAACCCGTGTGGACCTACACTTTTACTACAATGAAATGAAGGCTTGGCCCCAATGGCTCCCTCTACCATGAAGAAGCTGAACGGGGCTTCTCAGTCTCGGCAATGCTGACTTCAGGGCTAGGTAACTCCTCAGGCCTGTGGCACCTCTGCAGTTGTGGCTACCAAAAATCTGTCCAGTCATTGCCAAATGAATTTTGGGACCTCCAATCTTCCACACTGCCCAGAGGAATGAGCAACGGGGACAGCCGGGGACAGCCCTCCTGGGGATTTGCGTTTAAGAGCGGACCGTTCAGCACGCCTGATTCGATGTCACCATGACTTGAGCCCTGAGGACTCAGCGTCTCTGATCTTCCCAGGACAGCTAACCAGGGAATGCACACCGCACGACCCTCCATGTGTCTTTTCTAAACGGCACCTGACCGAGCCCCTAGGTCCATCCTAGAGGAGCAAGGGACAGGAGCACATGTTCAAAGATGCCATTGGCAAGCTCCAGCCAGCAGGGAACTCCAGAGTGCATGCCACCGTGCCACATCAACTGCAAGGACAGAGAGGGTGGGGGCTGGCCAACTCGCAGATTCCACAAGACCTGAGACAAACCAACAACTACAACACTCAGGTTACCCAAAACCCAAGCAAGCCATTGGGGCTTGGCTGAGAGGTCACCCAGCTGCTCCTCACTCATGGGGGCAGAGCCCAACGAACTCACTGTCAACTGGAAATATTGTGAATCAAAAACTGCCATCTGTGTGCCTGACCCCCCAAACATTGTAGTGAAGCCCAGCCCAGCCCAGAATGCTCAGCAGCCTGCAGCTGGGCAAATTCATGGTCTCAAGCCTCCCATGATAAACCGTTGACAGCTCATGGAAAGTATTGAACACCCGTCCCCAGGGCCCACGTGCTGCTGGCCTCTGACCTGGTGGTAGACTGGCTGGCTCACCGTACTAGCCGGCACCAAGAGAGGGGATCTGACCACCTATCACCAGCCCAGGGAAAGGGGCAAATTCAAAAGAGTTTCTACCAAATGCACATCACTTTTGTACCATCATAAAGTCGAAAAATTGTCAGGCGAGCCGTGGTGGGTCGCAGATGGGCTGTACCACAGATCAGTCACTACAGAAAATTCTATTGGCAACACACGGTCACAATCTCCAGGAGGTCCACTGCCCTGCAGGGAGAACACATCGGGAAAACCTCAATGGGAAGAGGGAGGGACGGGACGATACAAATCGTTAAGACCATAACCTAAATATAATGCTTGTTATCAAAGAAAAGAGAACCAACGGGCAGAAGCCCTAATCAAGGGTAAAATAAAACAATACTTAACCAAATTCAGAAGCCACGCGCCTCCAGAGACCCACAGAAGCCTCTGGTGTTCCAAGTAAAAACTCAATAAAAATAAATTGAAACAGCCATTAAAACACAATGTGTGGGCCGAAGCGGGGAAATTGGAACACAGGGTAGACCCTGGGTGACGTTTCGGGAATGGAGCTAATTTCTTGGGTGTGAGAAGAGCATCGTGGTTGTTTGGGGGTGAGTTTTTATCTCTTGGAGGCAATGCTGGGATACCTACAGATCAGGTAACAAGACGTGTGGCTTTGTTCACGGTCATGGAGGAAGGGGTCAGGCTGTGGATGAACAGGATTGACTGTGGTCAGATCTGGTAGAGGACAGGTCACCATTGAATCCTCTTTCCTGTTGAATCTGAAAGTTTTCCGTAACAAAAAGTAAAATGCAAACTAGAATTGGGGATGAGAACCTCGTAGGCACAGGTATCCGTCAGAGGCTGATTTGAGTTTGGCCAAGTTCAAGGGCCAGCAAGGCCCAGGGGCTGGAGCATGGTAGAAGAAGGTAGAGAAGTCACAGGAGGCCAGAGACACAGGAAGGGGCTGAGCACACCCTGGGGCCATCGGAGGAGAACAGAGGCCACTCTAAAGGCCCCAGGATCCCTGAGAGAGCTGTGGGCTGGAACAAGGCAGGATCCGATGCTGCCTTTAGAAGATCACACTCATCTGTTTTTTGTTACCATAACAAAACACCTGAAGCGGGCTACTTATGAAGAAAGAAGGTTTTTTAGCTCAGAGTTTTGGAGGCTGAAAGTCCGAATGGCATGGCAGATGGACGGGAGGCCAGGAGACGGGACCCAGCCTCAGGCCTTCAGAGCAGCCCTCCCAGGGTCCACCGGGAAAGACCCCAATCCCACGGCAGGGCTCTCACACTCTCCCTCTGCCTGCAGCTTCATCCTGTGGCAGAGCTAGGGTGAGGCCACAGGCAGCTCCAGTCCCCGTCACCCCAGGGAGTGACTTCAGAGCAAAGGGAATATCAAATCCCACAGGAGTCTGGTCGGCCTGGCCTGGACCTATGGCCACTCGTGGATGCAAGGGACGAGACGCAGGGACAATGGAGTGGACGGGGAATGTTGTCCCGAGGAGGGGGCTCTGAGCCAGAAGCACAGGGAGGGGGTGCCAGGCAGATGGAAATGACATGGAGGTGGTGGGAGCTGGCCTGTGGGAGCTGCAGCCTGTGACCAGGGAGGAGGACAAGGAAGGAGAGGGGAGGGAGGGGAGGGAGGAGAGGAGAGGAAGAGGGAAGGATCGCGGAGGCCAGGAGGCCAAGCATGGGAGGCACGCGGCCTGGCCTTCAGGGCAGGCAGGACCTCTGGGCTCAGCGGCTGTGCAGGCCCCAAGACACACAAGTCTGCACAGCAGCCACCCCGCCTGCAAGAGACTAACCCCGCTCCATCCCCAATGCGCTTGTTACAAGGTGATCCCAGGCCCTTTGCCCCTGTGATTGGCTTAGCACCCAGTGTGGAGACGGGTAGCATCAACCAAGGGAAGGTCTCCTCCTGGTTCCCCAGGGTCCACATGCAGCCATGGAGAGGGACCTGGAGTCCCAGCACCCGCTGCAGTAACAGAGCAATCCTAGCAGGCGCTTGGGTGGAGGCTGGCAGGGAGACTGCAAAGATTAGAGTGCCACCTCAGTGTCCTTAAGTGATAAGGCCTAACCTTAAAGCACAAGCAAGCTGGGAGGGAGAGGGCAGTGGCAGGGAGTGGAGAGGCAGAGGGGAGGATCTGAGGCAGGATGGGAGAAGAGGAGAGAACCGGGTGCCCCCTCGGGTGGCTCACCACCCGGCCACCTCATCCTCCGTGCTGGATGCTGGTGTGATATTCTGAGCCTCACAATAACACCCTGCAAGCCTCGCAGAATAACTCGTGCTTTGGTACAGGTGAGGGGATGAGGCTCAGAGAGGTGGAGGAACTTGCCCCAGGGCCACCCAGCGACTGAGTTGAGAAGCGAACTCGGGTCCCTCTGACTGCATGCCACCCAGAGCTGCCGGGCCACCAGCCCCTTCCGCTGGTGCAGCTGGCTCTGCTGGGCTCCCTCCCCTCTCCACCCTCGCTTCTAACGACCCGGCCCCCTGGTGAAGCAGACACTGTCATGCACTTTGCAGGTTTGCAAACTGAGGCTCAGGCTAGCCAAGGTCCTGGCTGGGACCTGGACACAGGCCTCCGATCCAAAGGCCAGCACTTGCCTCACAGCAGGATGGAGCCTCAGGGGAATTGACAGCTGAACCAAAACACAGTTCAGCTGAGCTCTGGAGGGGACCTCTGGCCCCGAGCCCACGGGTCCTCTGTCCTCGAGTCCCCGCCAGGCTTCACGGGCCCTCCTGTCCTCACTCGCTCCCCTGCCCCACAGCTGCCCCAGGGTTCCATGCCCCTCCACCCATCCCTGGAGCTTGCAGGAAAATATGGCAGGGTCACTGCTGCAAACTTCACCAGGACAGCTCTGGGCAGTGCCACCAACGGCCGCTGTGGCTGTGGGGACCCGCCAGGGCCGAGGTGTGCCGAGCCCTCCGCCTGAGCCAACCCGCAGGAGACTCACTCTCCCCGGTGGGGGCTCTTCTCCCCCTGCTGAGGAGGGGCAGCTGGGGGACAGGCAGCGAGGTCACGAGAACAGTGGCTGCTCGGTCCCCGAGCCCCTGCTCATACGCACATGTCCTCGGCCATCACGTTATGGCCAGCACCAGCTGGACAGCCGGAGCCGAGGGCCCACTTAGCACCTTCATGTGCCCCAGCTGTGGGTCCTCGTGCAGACCCCGGAGGGAGGCGCTGCTCCCATCCCCCATTTTACAGATGAGGAAACGGGCACAGAGAGGGGGAGTGGCCTGCCCAGGGCCACAGAGCTGGAGGCAGAGGTGGCACTGACCCCAGAAAGAGCAGCCCCGGGGCCTGTGCTGCGGGCACCTTCACTCCCAGCGGCTGCCCTAGCCACCACAGCCCCGCCATCCGCGGGTCCTCTGCCCAGCAGAGCCCTCTCTAGGGGCTGGATTACATGAGGAAGCACAGCTTAAAGACCTGGCCAGTCCTGGCGTCCACTCCCAGGCTCACTCCACAGACAGGGGGACCACAGCCCCAGAGAGGACACGCCGGGCCACCTGCTGACCCCATTGTGTGGACTAAGGCCACCTTCCAGCGCCCCTGGAAGAGCTCCCAGCTCCAAGAGGCTCTGCCTGCTGGCAGCTCCAGGTCCCCACATGGGTACCCACCACACACACCACGTGCAGGCTTGTGTCCTCTGGGTCCAGCGTCTGGCCTTGGGCCAGCTGAATGCTCAGCATGCTCCACACTCATGGGCTAATGGAGGAGGGAAGCACAGGTCCCCAGACAGGAGCCTGCGCGCTGTCCCTTTTGAGGGAACAGATTCACGTTTCCCAACCGGTGTAACAGCAAGAAGGCCCTGGCCAGATGCCACCACCCACCCCCGTCTTTGGGCTTCTGAGCCTCTGGAATTGTAAGATATAAATCTCTGCTTCATAAATTGCCTGTCTCAGGGGTTCCGTTCTATTTGCATAAAATGGACAAAGACACAGACTCAAGGTATGGAAAACAGATGGTGTTCTAACGAGAGGATCTGGACCCCTGGATCTAGCCCTGCCTGAAGCTGGACAATCATGAACACCCAGTTAAGACAGTCGATAAGTTCACTTTTCGGCTTACACTAGGTTTAGGTGTTGGTTCTCTACCTGCGCCTAAGTGTGCTGACTGCTACAGAGTCCCAGGACAGACCTATTTGAAGGCAGAAAGTGGGAGTTAAAAACTGGGGAGAAGCCCATGAAGGCAAATGCCCCAAGGGAAGCGTCCTGGATGGAGCCAGACCGGGGCTCCTCTACGCCACGCCCCGTGACCTGAGACTTGGCAACTAGCTCTGCATTGATCGAGTCTTGTCTTCTGAGTCCTGATACTCTGACATCTGGGCCTGGCCAGGCCTGCAGGCGCTGACCTTTGCTGACCTGGAGGGTTGAGGACACTCCCTAGCAAGCTCATTTGCCTTCAAAATGCAAATTCAGTCATCAAGAGCCCTGGCCCCAGCCACCTGCTGTATCAGGCCACCACCCACCTGCCCTAGCCACCCCATGGCCAGGTACCAGACACCCAGGGACAGGCTCTCTGCCCCAGCAGAAAGTTCAGAGCAGCTGGGGCCAAGTCTGCAAGGCCCGCCTGGCTGCCTTCTGCCCCAGAAGCCACAGCAAGCCTGTGTCCACGCTCCCGGCTCCTGGAGTCCCTCTGCCCCCCCCCAGGTGGCCTCTCAGGTGTGGCCCGCCCCTTCTCTTGGGACCCATGAGCACCACACTGTCTTTGTGTGGCAGTCGCCTCCAGCTCTGGGGGCCTTGCCATGCCTAAGATGATCAACCTCTATTTTGAAACACCCTGTGGACCTCAGTGTCCCCTTCAGAGCAAGGGCAGCAGCCGTCCACTGGCCTCGTGGCTTTGGCGAGAACTAGATGCGATCATGTCTGGAGATCCCTGTATCTCGAGGGCCCAGCCGATGAGGCCGGGCTCCATCAGACCCAAAGACAGTCCTCGGAGGACGCCACCCTCAGATGGCCTCAGGGACAGGAGGGACAGAACCATCACCGGCTCCCACTGCGAGGTAAACACCTGGGAGGAGGACCACAGCCGGCTGTCCACAGACCCGGGACTGGAACTCAAGAATCAGGAGAAGGCGTGGGCCAGGCCAGCCAGGGTTCACCAAGGACGTGCCTCAGAGGGAGGGGCAGCAGGTGGACGGGCACACGTGTGCACACGCCACCCCCCACACGATGTGCCTCTGTCCGCCTGCCCTAGAGCAGTAAGCGTGCAGGCAGCGGGCAGGGCTGCCTGGCAATGTCCCTGTCACTCCTGCTCCTAATCCCCTTCCCCGTCCTTGGACACAGTTGGGGTCTGGTTTAATTTGTGCACTGGGCTCCTTCCCCTATGGCCACTGTACCTGCCTCACCACAGGACGACCCTGTCCCCAGCTCTCCAGTCAGCCCAGCAGAGCCTGGCAAATCCTCCCTTCAGACACGTGTGTCTGCGGCTCCGAATGGCCCCCAGATACAGGAGAACCCCGTGCAGCCTGGTTCCAGGGGACGTCCACAGCCACACGTCTGGCCTCCGCCTTCTCCCCAGATCAGAACCGCTGCTCACCTGCAACGGCCTGGACAGGCGGGGAAGCTCACAGCCCTAAGGGCCTCGAGGGCACCACAGTGGCCAGACACCCCTCCCCAAGCAGTGTATGGAGGTTGAGGAAGAAAGACACCTGCTCTCTTGTGCAGATGGAGAACAACAAGAGTCCCTGTAGTTGTCAGTGCAAGTAATTGCCACCTGCTGTGCCCTTGTTTGGTCCTCACTCCAAATCAGCGAGACTGGTACCCTTTTGGGCACTGACAGACGGGCACACTAGCAAAGGCAGAGCCCATCTGACCACCAGGATCAGCACCCTCACCTGATCCTTGTAGCAAAGAAGTAGCTGCTTCAGGGGTTCCACTTTGCCACAATCCCCACCACGCCCTATCGTCACCCCCATCCGCCTCACTCATTGTCATCGCATTCTCTGGTCCTGCGGGCTCTACCCTAGGCAGCCTCCTCCTTTGCCTCTATTCTTAAGGAAACAGGATCTGTGTTCTGCCGATCTGCAAAATGCTCCGCCCTTCCGCTTCCTTCAGATCCAGGGGGACTTCCTGCTTCATCCACTCCGCAAAGATCCTTGGAGGCCCTCTGCTGCTAACCTGTCCATTACGGATGAGGAGACTGAGGCCCAGAGCTAGGACAGCTGCTCCCTGGCTGCCAACACGGCCTCTGGTCCCACGCCCAGCTGTGGGGGAAGTCGGGATGGTGGCCTCTCGTGCCCGTTTTACAGGTGAAGGAACTGAGGCCAGACACTGGTGTCTCTTTCCACACCTGAGGCTGCTCTCACTTCCAAGGTCACCCTGAGCACCAGCCAGGCCTGACCCTCGCCTGACCACAGGCCTTAGCAGGGCCTTAGGGTGCTGTCCCTGGGCCTCCTTGATCCATCCCGGCCTGCATTCCACCTCCTCCACCTCACGTCCTCCCCGTTGTGTTCTTCCAGGCCTAGACAGGGCCAGATTCTAACTCCCCCGCTGGAGAAGGAGGGTTCCAGAGAGACTAAGCACAACCCAAGGTCCCAGGAGATTCTATTACTCGGGGTTCCTCCACTGCCCTCCTCTCTGCATAGCCCCCTGCAGAAGCCAAAAAGGACCCTGCAGCACCACTCCGGCCACCCCCCTGCTTGGGCCTGCCTCTGGGTGTCACCACCTGGGACACATCCTCTTTTCTAAGGTGGGTGATAGAGCCGGGCTCCCCACCAAGAGAATCACTTTCTCAGAGGCTGTGACAGCCAGCGCCCTGGTTTCCCTGTGTGTCCCTTCCCTCCTCCTGGCTCAGGGCCCTACTGGTCCCAGGACACCCAGGGCCATTTAACAGCTGTGCAGGTTGTGCACTGCTTGCCGGGGTCAGCCAGATGCTGCAGCCCTGTCACGGGGCATTGCTCTGCATGCTGCCAGTGTGGAGAGCCTGCAGCAGCCTGCGCCTTGGGGTCTGGGAGCTGCTCCTTCCCCTCCGCTGTGCGCCCCTCCAGGGCCACTAAATCCCTCCAGCAACTGGGGAGGGGCCCCCAGGAGGAGCAGGAAAGGTCCTGTGGGTCGGGGGAATCTCCAACAGCCATGGAGCAGGCTGCAGGCAAAGGGAACCCGTAATGAGATTAGATCGTCATAAATTAGAGTCGCAAATTTAACAAGTGTTCTGTGGGCCTCCCTCCAGAACCGGCCAGCCCACAGCTGCTGCCTGGACAGGCAGTGAGGGGAGGCTGTGGGAAGACAGGCTGGAGAATCAGAGGGGCTGCAGGTTCACTGCCAGCCCAAGTGGACCGGGCCCAGCTCAGGACTCCCTTATGCCACCACACTTCCACCAGGGCAAGTCCCAGCCGAGAGTCCCCCACGAGGGCAGGACACGTCAGCCTGTGGTGCTCCAGAACCAGCAGTGGCTCCCTATCACCGGGCCAGTTAACCTGGCCTAGCTCTTCACCAACTTCCCCATTTGATGGCAGGGGATATCGGTCAAGGGAAAGTTCTGGGTTTGAGCTCAGCTCCAGCACCTGTGGGGAAGGCCACCTGGGACGGGTGTCGCATTCAGGAGCACCCTGCCCCTGCCACCCCCCAGAGCACCATCCAGCCCCCTCCGCCTGCCTCCTCATTCCGTGGGTATTTATTGATCACGGACTATGTGCCAGACTCCATGTCAATCACCAACAGGAGCATCAAGAGAGCAAAACAGGCGAGGTCACGGAGCTGGCCTTCCACCACGGACTCGGGGAGAGGAACGGGCCATTTCATGAGTGATTGATGAGCCAGCAGAGGGCGGCCACGAAGTCCAGGAGGCCAGTCGAGCTGGCATCCAACGGGGAGTGGCGAGGGAAGGCTTTAGCCGCACGTGGGCCGGTGAGCTGGGCCTGGAGTTGTGACCCAGTGGGCGGGGCCGGGGCGGGGCCGGGGCGGGGCTTGTCAACTGCAAATTCAGACGTGAAAGTTGGTGTTCCTGAACAACGACAAAGTGCTAGAAATCACACATTTTTAAAAAGTTGACAAATAACCACAAAATCACAAAATACAGGGGGAAGGAACTTTTATTACCTGCCTACCACGCTTCTGTAATATTCCTTTCTGGCCTGTTTGGGTTCAGCTGCACATTCTTGGACTCCTTTATGTGTCAAGATCTCGTAATACGGTTTTCTAGAAGAGACATAATTCCTGCAGAACCACTGAGTGAAATAGACACACGTGCATCTGCACACCCACACATGCACGTCCACTTGCCTGCACAGTAAATGCATCTTGCTCTGTGAGACACAGAAACACGTGTCTTCACACGCAGACACGCTATGGTTAGGGAGCTGCTATGGGTCTGTGCCCTATGTGGTCGCAGAATTGTGGCCTCCAAAGACAGGTGCACACTAATCCCCAGACCCGAGAATACCTTGTTACCTGGCAAACAGGAATGAAGGCTGCCAATCAACAGACCTTGAGATGGGGAGATTGCCCCAGATGAGCAGGAAGAGAGTGGCGGTGAAGTCGCAAGGAAAGAGAAGACGGGGAGCCAGAGAGACTGCAGCAGGAAGGACTCACACGGAGGCTGCAGCCTCTAGAGGCCAGAGAAGACAGAAAGAGGAAGCCTTCCCTTAAAGCCACCAGAAAGGAGGGCAGTGGCCCCTGGTATGGCCCTGATGTTAGCCCAGAGAGATCCACTTTGAACTTCTGACCTCAGGGTTGCAGGTTAAAAATTGGGTGTTGTTTAAGCCACTATATTAACGTAATTCATTTCAGCAATAGGAAACGAAGGCGTGTACAAACACAGGAACTCGGATCAGCTCCGTTTCACGTGCTTACCCTCGGGAAAGGAGTGGCCGCACACACGATGCGCCTCAAGGATGTTCCAGGCAGAAGGCAACTCCTGCTTTGAGGACCCTCCATGAGAACCCAATCCTGCACTCAGAAATGTCCCAGCGGGCTGCTGGCTCCTGCTTGGCATGTCAGCCCCCAGGCCAGCACCGTAGGATGCACCAGCTCTGGGCCCTGGCCTGGGCCCCTGTCTTGTCCTGACCTCAGGCGAGTCCTGGCTGCAAGGCAGGAGTGCCCCTTACTTAGGCTCAGGGACTGTGACCTCCACTTGTGCATCCTGATGAGGACACATGGACTTTCCCCTCCACTTTGTCTTACACGGATTCTAAATATGCCAAGGACACTCCAGCGTCCCCGACCCAAGGGCAGCAAAGAAGTCTGAGCAGAAAGACGGTGGTCTGGATGAGCTGCGGTCAGTACCGCCTGCATCTGCAAATCTTACAAGCACATGCGACCATGTGAACTCCTGAGAGGACCCCTCTGGGTGCCTCCGGTGGGACCTGGGCAATCCAAGCCCCTGAGCCTGTGGCCATCAGTCTACACTGGCCTCAGCCCAAAAACTCCAAGCAGGTGTGGCACCCAGGCACAGAGAGCGGGAGGGGCCAGGGGGCATGAGCCTGGGGGTGCTGGGCCAGACCCGCAGGAGCCCCGCAACTCGGAGCAGGGGCTCGCCCTCATCCAGTTCCCCAACCGTGAGCAGGACCATGAGGGTCAGGTTCCAGGAGGTAAATGGCAGGAGGAGAAGGTGTGGGCAGGGGCAGTCTTCTGCAGGAGCCCAGGGAGGGCATGGTGGGGGTGAGAGTGGGTGGGGGGGTAAGGAAGAGAGGGGACCACCACCTTGAAGGTGGTAGCCACCAGACCTGGTGCCAGGCTGGCAGTGGGGCTTGGGAAGGGACATCAGAGATGAGCTGGGCTCCTGGCTGGGGGTCTAGAGGACTCTAGGGAGAGGAGGGCCCTTGCGTGCCTGTCCCCTCCTCACCCAGCCTCAGAACAGAGAGCTGCTGAGCCCCGGCACTGGGCACCCCCAAACTGAGAACAGCCCCAGATGCTATGGGTGGACCAAGAGCCCAGCCCAGCAGGGCTCCACAGAAACCGCCATGAAACAGGACCCAGGTCTCTCCTCTCCACCTCTGCCGGCCTCCTGGGGCCTGTGGGACACCACCCATTCCCGGCCCACTGCTCACCTCACCTCTGAAGGCCCCTTCCCTGGTCCTCTGGGGGTCCCTATCCCTCTTACCCCGAGGCCCAAGCTGGGCCCAGAGTCGTTGCTAGTGCTTATTAAGCCACTAATTAATTGAATTTTTCCCCCTCATTGCATGCTGTTAATTAGTTTCTTGTAGTAACAGAGACTATTATTCTTGGAAGTAATAACTTGGTCCGGGAGGCAGTTTTAATGTTAGTTATAATTACAGGAGGAGGCGGGGTCCCAGGCTCAGGTGGGCAGGGCTCCTTCTAGAAAGGAAAAGGCTAGTGAGCCGGGCTCTCGTGTCCAAAAGACGACTTCGGCTTTTGTCTTAATACTGTTCTGTATTTTTCCAAATTTCTCCAATGAAAAACATTATTTTTATAAAATCAAAAGTCATTGTTTTCTTTCAAGACAGGAAGGCTTGGAGTGTCAAAGAAAATTGCCTCTGAGAGTAAGGAACCGAGGGGTGCTGGGCAGGGGCAGCCGGCAGAGGGCTGCATTCCTCCGCCACTTCTGATGTAGGCTGTCCCTTCTGACCTCCTGCTGTGGGCCCCAGCTAGTGAGCTGCAAACCAGGTGCAAAGTCAAAGCTCTGAGTCCACATCCAGGGACCCCACCCTGACCTGCCATGGCCTCGTTCTAGTATTCTGACAGGTCATTGAGCCAGGAAAGGAGCAGGGGCCAGGTCTTCCCATCAGGGACGGCCTCAGATGGTTTGCAATTTGCTGTGACAAAATGCCATATGCTAGCTTCTTTATTAAGAAAAGAGGTAGCCGGGCACGGTGGCACAAGCCTGTAATCCCAGCACTTAGGGAGGCTGAGGCAGGAGGATTGTGAGTTCAAAGCCAGCCTCAGCAACGGTGAGGTGCTAAGCAACTCAGTGAGACCCTGTCTCTACATAAAACACAAAATAGGGCTGGGGATGTGGCTCAGGGGTCGAGTGCCCCTGAGTTCAAGCTCCAATACCCCCCACAAAAACAAAGAAAAGAGGTTTATCCAGCTCAGAGTCCTAGGGACTCAAGAGCATGGTGCTGGCTCTGCTGAGGGCTCCCTGGAGGAGGGTGTCACAATTGTGGCAGCACATGCAGTTGAGACCACATGGGGAGAAAGGAAACAAGGGACCAGGGAGGAGCAGGGCTGTTTATAACAACCCAGTGTGAAGGCACAAGGCTGGCCTTAGGGGGAGGGTGCCCCATGAGCTTATTACCTTCACCTCTTAAATGTCCCACCACCCCGACACCACCACACTGGGGACCAAGCTCCCAGGACACAAACCTTTTGGGGACAAAGCACAGCTAAACCACAGCAGGGACCAAGGCACAGAGAACCTCAGAGATTGCAACAGCTCCTCTGGCCTCGTCTCCCACCCCATGGGGCCTGCGTCTAGAGAAAGAAACAGACCATCAATAAATCAAGAGAAAACTAGGGACACATGCATCCTATAGATAGGATGATCAGAGTCCCCCACGGAGATGACATCTAAACTGAGACCCAAAGGATGAGAGAAAAAGAATAAAACCCAGCTACACAGAGAGTGTGCCTAGAAGACACATACATGTCCCTATGAGGGACTCTGCACCCCTGACCAGAGACCTGCCTGGTGCTCAGAGCCCAGGGAGAAGGACAGGCCGTTACTCACACCATTAAAAGCGCCCGTTACCCTTGAGCAAGACCTCAATTAGCAGCAAAGTCTTATCTCCATCATTACCCTGGGCGTGGGAGTGGAGGTGGCAGGAGCCACATCTGGGTTGTAAAATGGGTTCTTGGCGGCTCCCCAACCTCGCCTGTCCTCCGCAGCTGCCCCGGAGCAAAGCGTTGGTCAGGGCAGCCAGGGGCTGGCATCCAGGGGCTGTGGCCTCGGCCAACTTCCACGGTGTAAACATTCCTGCCATGGCCAGCTTCTGGCCACCATCACAGAGCTGGAGAGAGAGAACCCTGGTGGTACTCTGCTCCTGTGACCCATGAATTCAGGGGTGCCCCTGGGCAAGTACCCCTCTCTGTAAAATGAGGGTTAAATGAGATGATATGAGTAATAGGGAGGAGGGCTGCCAAGGCTGGTGCTGAGACGGCGAGGGCTTCCTGCTCAAAGAGAGGATGGGGTCCTGAGAGGAAGCTCGGGACAGCAGAGCAGGTAGGGAAGGACTTCTCCTTTGATCCTCTGGGAGGGGCCTGGCTGGGCTGGGGAGGGGGCAGGACAGAAACCTAGGAACCTACGGGGTAGAAAACCAAGGACGGGATCAGGGGGGGCTGGCTCAGCCCTTGTGCCCAGCCCCAGCCACACACAGGGAAGAGCAGAAAGGCAGGGGCTCTGCAAATGCATACGTGAACGGGCCCTGGACGTCCCCCGGACGCAGGGGCTGCTGCTCCCCCCGCTCAGCACCCCCAGGACACAAGCATGTCCCCTCACGTCCCTGACAGCCTGATCACGGCTGGGCACTGGGACAGATGTCAGGCAAGCCGCCCCCTGGGCCCCAGGGACAGTGTCTCGGGCCTGCACATGGGCCCACAGCACCGTGTGAGAGCAGGACAGAGACGGGCCGTGATTCATGGCAAAAAATGCCTGGGAAATAAATAGCACGCTGCCCCGGCCCTTCCCGTCCAGCCTCTAATTTCCTTCCCGCAGGAAGAGCCTTACTATTCAGAGGCCGTGGTGACAGCTAACGAGTAAATCAGGAGCCTAGAGATTGTTCCCTGGGGAAATTGGAGGTGGCTTCTGGTGATGGCCACTTGGGTCACGTGGGGGCAGGAGTGGGGGCCGGGGTGGGCATGAGGCAATCCTCCACCTTCCCAGGAAGCTCACCAGATTCCATACGGCTGGCCTGACTGGGGATGCCCCACCCCATCCCCAAGCGATCATGGTGAATGGCAATGTCCCCACCCCCAGTACCGTCAGGAGCCTTCCTGGGACAGGTCCAGCTCACAGGCGAAACACACAGAGGCACAGTTCAGAAGCACTGTATGGCCTCCTGGGCCCTGGGCCTTCCCAGAGCCTGCACATGGCCCCCTCGGGTCCCAACTCCCAGGTCCAAATCCAGCCTCCTAGGCTGAGGTGGGTAGGAGCCAAATTTGCCCGTAACAGTGATAATAGACCGCCTGCTTTCCCAGCTTTAACACCTAATTCTTTCCTATTTGTCTGGCACATAATAGCCCCTCAATAAAGATTTGTTGGATGACTAAATGAATAAATAAAAGTAAGGAGGATGTGGCTGGGGGACAGGATAGGCTCCTCGCCTCTCATCTACCTCTCGGTCTCCTTATGCTCAAGGCCCGTCACCACTTTTCATCACAGCAGGAATGTAATTCAGCAGGTCACACTAATTTCTAGTCTCCTGCTTCATTTCTCTTTCTTTCCTCCTATTGTCAAAATGACACCACCCTGAAGTCCTTTCCCTGCTCCAGACATGGGCCTCAGGAGCTGCCTGGTCCCTGTGTCCCTTGACCTCCAGGACACCATACTGTCCTTCATCCCAGTGGGCCCCTGGGTAGCTCATGGTCAGCATTCCAGATGCGGGGGCAGCAAGGAGATGCCCGGAGTGGGGGCTTTCCTGTTGCCTGGGGACCTGGCGGAGGGATAAAGCTCCACGGACCAATGTCTGCAGGGCTTGGTGGAGGACAGGAGCTGTGAACTTGGTCACCGTGAAAGTCCCAGTTCCAAACTCTTCAAGGTCAGCGGGATAGAGAACAGCCAGGCCACAGCTGCCACTCCAGCGGCTCTCTCTCCTAATTACATCTGAATTATGCAAATCAATACCGATGTCGATAGACGATTTCCTCTAACAAGTCGGGAACACGCAAGAAGCCAAGTCCCGGAGAGATGGAGACCCACCTAATTAGGAGTGAGTTTCGGTTTTTCTCTGGGCTGAGGGAATCAATGGCTGCATGAAGATCCCCGAGAAGAGACATCAGGGGACAGTGCAGGGCGGTGGGAAGGACAGAAAACCACAAAGATGGGGCATGGGCTGAGGTCTGAGGGGTGCAGCACCCGGCGCAGAATAAAATCAGGATCTTGGCTGCCCTCCTTCCACTAAGTAGGTTAAGCTGGAATATGGGGGCCCAGGGATGAGGAGTAGGCATGGCGTGGCCCCAGCACACGCTAGAAGGCTCCCTGGAGATGGTGATACTGGGGCTGGGCCATTACTGGTAAGTGGTGGACCAGTAAAACCTGGCTTCCCCAGGCACAGGGTTCAGCCCGTGCTGAGGCCCGGGGCAGCCTGTATCTGCAGCAGGCGGTGGCAGGGCCTGAGACCTGGCCCGCAGGCAGCCTTACCTTGCAGAGGCTCTGAACGCAGGACCTAGAGGGTGAGATTTCACCCAGAAGAGACCCTGTGAGACACAAGACCTGCTGTGTTCTTGGAAAGGCTGCCCTGCGGCTGGTGGAGGTGCAGAGGGGCCTGGACAGGAGGCTAAGCCCGGAGCCCAAGCCAAGTCCCAGCTCCCAGCCGGAGACCCCCAGCGGGACGAGAGAAGTTACTAGTCACTCCTGGGCACCGCAGACCATGCTCCATTTGCTGCCTTTCCTGGTCTGTTTGGAAACAGTGACATGAGCCCCAGTTTCAAGGTGGCCATAATAACCATCCTGATTCTGACATTTAAATTACAGATGGCATTTTCAATTAAACAGGTGCTCTCAGCAGGTTTAATCTAGCTATCCATTCTGGTCTGTTCTTTAAGTGTTTAAAAAAAAAAAGGAAAAAAAAGGCCAGCGGCAAATTCTAGGTCTCCTTGGAGGAGTCAGGAGCAGGGAGGGTCCCCAAGACGTGGCACCCACTCCCATCCTCCAGTTCCCAAGAGGACTGGCCCAGCCTATTGTCAATGACCACAGTGCAGGGGCTTCACGCATGCGTGCCCAGCGGCCGTCACACACGCCCATCCCGACTCCCAGCTTCAGACCAGCAGCAGCGTCAGGGTGTGAGGGCCATGTGTCCCCCATGTGATTAGAAAACACAGTCCGATGGAGATCCTGGAGCCAGGCCAGTGTGGACAGCAGTCAAGTCCTATCACTAACTAGCCACTATCACTCACTAACTAACCTCCCGTCTCTCAACTGTAAAATGAGTAAAACGAGACCAAGGGGCAGCGCGCTGCTCACGCCGGCTCTGCTCTGCCTGATACAAATACTGACAATCTGTGGGCCTCCCTCTCGCCTTCCCTGGGGACAGGTGCAGTCACACCTGTCAGCGTGGAGCCTCCCCCTGGGGATCCTGGCTCCTGGGCTCACGGATGCCTGCGGGTGCTGTCTGTGGTGCCGAAGCCCACCTGTCCCCTGGTCTCTGTTCCTGGTCACCTGGCTCTGAAATCCTCACCCCAGAGGCGGCCACTGTAGATAACTTAAGGAGCCTGAATCCCCTCTAAGGTTGTTCTTCCCTGTTTCTCAAAGTATCTAAGGCCCAGGGTGGGAGCAGAAGCCCCCAAAGGAAAAGTGTCAGGTCCCTTTTCTGCCTCCAGCCACGTTGGCCCAGGAGAACCCTCACCCGCTTCAGCTAGGCCAAGGTGCAGCTGCTGGGATCTGGGGGTGATCCGTTCCTCCTGGGTGTGAACAGGTTGCAGAGGAACTCTGCCCTGGCCAGTGTGTGCTGGCTCACAGGTACACTTAGGGCTGAGGGAAGGGGAGGGCAGGGTTAGTGCCCCCACATTGTAGTCTCAGCAACGAAGGTCCAGAGAGAGCCAGAAGCCCCCGCGTGTCAGGTCAGGCCTGGAGCTCCCAAGTCTGGCCGGCAGGGCGGGCATCCAAACAAAGGCTTCAGCGACAGGGCCAATGGGCGGGACGTGAGGCTCAGCCCCACATCTGGTTAAACACCACCTCCAAGTCTAAATGTCCAGGGCTTACCCAGAGTTCTAGGGGAGGGTCTCCTAGGTGAGAGGACCTCTGAACGTGGCCACTGTGCCACAGAACATTTGTTGATCACAGAACACCCCCTAGTCACCAGCCCTGGCAGCAGCTACAGGAGGTAAGTTATGACCCCTTCTACAGGGAGGAACCGAGGTTCAGAGAGGGGGCCACATGCCAAAGGTGCCCTGGGGGAAGGCAGCAGCAGGTGAGTCTGAGCACTGGGCTCAGTGTACCCAGGCCCCTGGCCACCTAAATCGGAAGGGCAGAAGAGCCCAGGGTAGGCCCAAGGCCCTCTCAGGGACCAAACAGAGGGGTCCAAACTGCAGCCATGGGGTGCAGGCCGGATTCAAACAGGCTTTTGGCATGTGTGCACACCCCCAGCATGCCTGGGACTCAGAAGAGCCCTTGTGGTGCTTCCTGCCTAGACACACCCAAAGTTCAGAGAGGTCTGACACCTCACCCAGAGTCACACAGCCAGGAGGGATGAAGCAGGGCCCTGGTTTCCAGGTCTGATCTGGGGACATGGGTGCCTGTCCACCTCTAAGAATCCCAACTCCTAGTCCCTCTGGCTCCAGGGATCTGTTCCCTGGTGGGCAGGGCCCTGCAGTGAGATGGGGCACCTGAGGACCTCTGAGAGGCCATGTCCTGGTCAGTCCTGGTTCGAGCACCTTCTATGCCAGCCCATCCCCTCCCGATTCGGGGTCCTCCTCCCTGCCCCCCACTCCACCCAAGGGAAACAGGATGGAGACACCTCTGCACTCCTCAGACATGTCACCCAGACACGAGGCCGGAAGACCCAGGAGAAGGCTGGCTCTCAGGGGACCCCGGGTTCACCCCTCCCAACTCAGCTAGTTTGCCCACCTGCACCTGAGGGCGCAGGGCAGGATGTGTTCACGAGAACCCCAGGAAACAGGCCCAGGGATCCCTCTTCTCCCTCCCCCTCCCCTTGCTCCTCTTCCTCCTCCCCTTCCTCCTCCTCCTCTTCCTCCTCCTCCTTCCTCCCCCTCCCTCAGCCCCTGGGGCCACGTTCAAGCAGAGGGTGAGGGTCTGAAGCTCTCTGGAGGGGGTCATGACACAGGGCACCTGTGATATTATAACGTGACTTTCTGCTGGGGAACAGTGAAGTGGACGCCCAGTGTGCTGGAGATAGCGGAGCCCAGCAAGGTCGCCTGGACCACCCGGAACGTTCCCTGCTCAAGGGGTCAGAGCGTGGTGGGCATGAGGAGGCAGGGGTGACCTGAATGGGAGCAGCGTCCAAAGGGTGAGCACAGCCCCAGCTCCCCTCTCCCAGCCAGGCCTCCAGCCCTGCAGAACCACAGCCCGGAGGACACAGCCCTTGCCCTCCCAGAACCCCCTGGGCCTGCTCATCAGCCTGAAGACCCTGCTCACAGGCAGGGGCGGGGGCTTCTCCTAAAGGTTCATCTGGGCTGGCCCCTCCTCTCCTCCCCACGCCATGAGTGGAACTGTGGCCTCTGCAGGTGCTGCCGGTGGGGGGGGATGCAGCCCTCCCCAGGGCCCTGGCCAACAAGCATCTGGCCTGGGGACGAGCCAGGGAGCAGCCAGAGACCAGGAGGGGGGCCGAGGGTGCCAGGGAACCCCCCCCCACAGGAGGCCATGCAGCTTTCGCTGCATCTCCCTCAGCGAAAGCTGGGTGTGGTCACTGCCAGCGGAGTCCTGTCCACCCAACCACACCAGGACAGTGAGAGGTGGACTCTGTGTCAGGGTCCTAACCAGGACCAGTCCCTCTCCTGGGAGCCCCACGGCATCTCCCCTTCCCTCAGCCATGGGGACTCCCGCCCCCGGACCCTGCCCCTCGGAGTACCACCCATGTCACCACAGGAATCAGCTCAGAGGTGGAAAAGTGAAGCCACTGGATCAGCTGGAGATGCAGCCTGGGGTACTCAGTCCTGTCTGGAGTGACCCTGCCTGGGATGAAGCCACAGAGAACTGAGAGACAGAGGGGACACCTGAGCCCTCAGTATGCTTAGCAGAGCCTCTGGATCCAGCTGTACCTGAAAGAAGCCTATACTGGGATTCCTTGTTATAGGAACCCCAACACCTGCTTAATTAGGCCACTCTGATTTGCACTTCTCTTTTCTGTAGCTGACAGAGTGGCAACCAGTACAAGGATGATAATTCGCCTCATATTTTAGATCAGGAAAATGAGGCCCAGAGAGGGCAAGCTACTGGCTCCAGGTCACACAGCTATGGATAGACAGTACCCGTGCTCCAGAGCAGAAAGCCCCCAACCCTAACTTGTTCAATCTGGGGTTCTCTGGAAGGGTGGAAGGATGCAGGGGCATTTTCAGCAAGACCCAAAGGACAGGACATGTAGATAACACATTGCCATGGTTACCAGCTCATAGTGTGGCCTCAGAGAAGCAACCTCGCCTCTGAGTCTCCAGCTGGGATCAAACCATCTCCTCTCTGCAAAGGGCAGGGACCCCAGGGGCAGGCAGGATGGCTACCTCTTGCCCCTCACTCCTCCTCCCTGAGCCTGGGCTTCCCCAGCCAGGCCAACAGAAGCCCCCAAGGCCGTCAGACTCCCCCCATCAACATGCACCTGGTTTTAAATGTCTCTTGAAGACCAAATGCAATTTGGTAGAACTCCGCCAGCTCCGCAGTGCAGAATCCACGGACGGGGAGCCTGCTTTCAGGGAATAATTCATTTTTCCGGTGTCGGAGAGGAGAGGAATTGATCGGGCCGAGGGCGCCCGCCTCCTCTCCCTCCCTGGGACAGTCTGATCTCAAATGCAGCCTGACTGTTGGGTCAGAGGCACAGCAATAAACACGAGGGGGCTTCTGCCTTAATCTATTGGATTATTCCACTCAGAGGTGACAAAAACCAAGATTTAATTCCCCTAGAAATGCCAGCCGAGAAAATCACTGTCCTTGCCTGCTGCTGCTTCTTCTTTTTTATTTTTTTCTTTCCCTCTTTTTTTTTTTCCAAGACGTCATTGTCTCCTTGCAGCTGAGGGCTTCTCCACACCCTCCCGCCTCCCCGCCACGTCCAGGCGTCTGCTATCCCGTGCAGGATCCTCTCCTCCCACCTCCACCCAGGGTCCCCCAGGACAGAGACTTCTGCTCAGGCCACCGCGGTGCTCAGCACCCCAGGAAAAGGCCAGGCAGGGCATCCCTCCTGCTGAGGATGCAGGAGGCCTGAGCAGGCTGCAGTCAGCCCTCCTGCTCTCCCTCAAGCCCACGTCCATTGGCCGCCTCCTCCAGGAAGCCTTCCCTGACCAAGGCCCAGGTTAGAAGTCCCTCCCTGGGCTCCCAAAATACAGCGCCACCCCTCCCCCAGCCTGAGCTGTCACTGCAGGTGCCAGGCCTCGTCCTTCTATTTATTGAACACACTTGTGTCTGGCCCGTTCGACGGGCAGCCCCTGCCTCTTAATTTGTGTGAGCTTCATCTTGGCCTGGGCGGTGGGACCAGGACCATCTGCATTTCACAGTCAGGGCACAAGGTATCAGTGGCTAAGTGACTTGGCTCAGCTCAAAACAGGGAACCCAGCCTCCCCTTCAGTATGTGAGCTCGCATGGAAGAAGGAGCTCGTGGTGCCCTGTCGTATCCTTGGCCCCTAAGAAGGGACCTGGCACACAGTAAATAAATGCTCAATAAATGCTTTCACACATCTATCCCTGAGGCCAAGACAGGATGACTGGTGGGACACAGAAAATCCCACCAGCTCCAAATGGACCTCCACCAAGCTCCCCCCAGGGCTGGGGTCCACCTGGGAGTCACATGGCCAGGGCAGCCCCTGGCGGGGGGAGAGGCCCGGGGTGTAGCAGAGCCTGGCTGGATCTGGCTCTGCCAAGCCCTGCTGTGCGATCCAGGTCAAGGCTGCACCTCTCTGGGCCTCAGTTTCATCTCAGCCTCTAAGAGGGGGATGACAGTACACAGGTGTGCTCAGAGGATCAAATAAAGCCACACACCTGGCCCGTCACCGTGGCGTTTTGTTTGTTTGTTTGTTTGTTTGTTGTTTGTTTTATTTTTATTTTTTTAGTTTTGATGGACACAATGTCTTTATTTTATTGCTCTGTATGTGGTGCTGAGGATCGAACCCAGGGCCTCACGCATGCGAGGCAAGTGCTCTTCCGCTGAGCTACAATCCCAGCCCCTCCATGGTGTTTTATAGACTATAAAATTGGACTTTGGGGATACTTCTGCTGTGCTCAGAAAAATAACAAAACCTTGTGGACCCAAGCAAATGGAACGAGGGCGGCACGGCTTCCCCTGGCCACAAACACGGCGTTTGTATGTGCAGGGCTCCGTGGAGTCTCCCTCCCTGACCTACGAGCATCCTCTGCGTACGTGACTCTTCGCGTCCCCTTCCTTGGCTCCAGTCCCCATCCCCATCCAGGCCGTTCTTCTTTATATCTAACTGAAATCGTTCCTGCTGCACCGCCACCAGACCCCAGCTGAAGCATCTCAGCCCTACCTTACCTGCCTGCAGAGCTGATAGAGGCTCTGGCTCAGGGCAGTAATCCTGCTGACAATTAACTGGCTTTGGCTGGAGGAGAATGAACACCGCCTCATCTTAATCTTCTTCATTATTCCCCTTGTTCAGCAGCAGCAACACAAGATTAGGTTTAATTTACGGAGGAAAAAAACAGCAAAGTCGTTACTCACCAGGAGATCAGGATCGGATCTGCCTGAGTGTGTTGGGCTCACTGTAGGCGAGGGGGACTCAGAAGGCCAGGGTCCCGCTGAGGCACAGAGGGACAGGGCTCCAGCTCCCAGACCCCACAGCCCACCAGCCCTTCCTGGTCCTACAGGACCCAGGTCTCAGAGCACCCCGCCTCCTAAAAGTTTTTTCTGGAGTGCCTGGGTTAAGAGCAGCTCCCAAACCAGCCCCTGAGGACCAGCCTCAGCCCCCAATGGAGAGGGATGTCGCTTTGGTTTCAAATCCCGACCAGCAGGAGCCCCTGGGTCTGCAGACCGCGGGGCCGAGGCGCCCAGCCCGGGGAACGCCTTGACAATGCTGCTCCCTAGTGGTGCTTGGAGGAACTGCCTCTGCCTCCCCTCCCCTGCCGTTCATGCAAAATCCAGCCTTGCCCAGTGCAGGCAAGGAATCAGAAGAGGCCTTTCCCCATCACAGGAATGTCAGCCAGAGGTGGCCACCAAGAAATCCAAGAGGAAATTCACTCACCTCCTCTGATCCCTTAAGCAAAATGGCCCAGAGACCCCGAGCACCCCCTCCTGCCGCCTGGGGGTAATGTCACACACGAGCCGTGGAGCCGTGTCCTGGCCGTCTCTGACCTCACCTCCTCACTCACCTGGGAGCCCCTGACTCCTTCCCCTGCTCCGTCTGCAGCAGGCACCGCCTTCTCTCCTGCCCACCATGACCTGGACGTCCAGCTCGCCCACTGCCCAGCTGTCTGATCCAGGCAGGCCCACACCTCTGAACACCAGCCCTGCTCTCTATGAAGTGGGGACGTCGTACCCACCAGAGGCCACTGTCCAGACAAGAGGCGCCTGTGCTCTCAGCACGGGAGCTGGCAGCCACGAGTCCCCAGCAAGCGCCCTCGTCATCATCACGGTCACTGTCAGCAGCAACCTGGTCATCGTCACCACCCATTCACTCGCCACTCTCAGGGACTCTGGCTTCATGACCCAAGCTACTGGTGTCTGGACTCCCTCACACACACCCAGCTTTTGATGGGCAGAGCAAAGGTTTGTCCCTAAAGGAAACTGATGCCACATCTGCTCCCCACAGCATTCACAGTGTACTGGGCAGAGCACACAGTAGGTCCTCAGGAGACTCTGGGTTACCTGCCTGCCTCTTCCAGCTCATGCCAAGTTGCTTCCCTCTTCACTCACTCTTCCAGCCACACTGGCTGTCTTTCTGAAGCATAAATAAGCTCATTCCAACCCCAGAGCCTTTGCACAGAAATGTGCAAAACTGATCCTCTTCATCATTTGATTCAAATGCCACTTCTTTAGAGAAGTCTTTCCTGATCACCTTGGTCAAAGTAGCATGCTCTATTTTTTTTGTTTGTTTGTTTGCTTTTGTTTTTTTTTTTTTTTTTTTTTTTTTTTTTTTTTTTTTTTTTTTTTTTTTTTTTTTTTTTTTTTTTTGGCACCAGGGATTGAACTCAGGAGCACTCTACCACTGAGCCACATCCCCAGCCCTATTTTGTGTTTTATGTAGAGACAGGGTCTCACTGAGTTGCTTAGTGCCTTGCTCTTGCTGAGGCTGGCTTTGGGAACCCGCGATCCTCCTGCCTCAGCCTCCCGAGCCACTGGGATTACAGGCGTGCGCCACCGCACCCAGAAATTGTCTGATTCTTTTTAGTTGCTTGTCTTTGTTTCTCCAACTAGATCATATATTCCAGGAAAGCAGGGACATTGCCTAGTACCTAGTAAGTCCTCAATAAATATGGAGGGCATATGCAGGCCCTGTCTGCCGTCTTTGGTGTCAACTGACCCCACTGTCCAAAGAGAGCCCTGGAATGTCCCTGCTGGACAATATACAGGTTTTTCTTCCAGCAGACTGATCTCTGACTTCCTGTGACATTCACATGGGGCAGCTCTGCCCTCTAGGTGGGGACAGCACAATTGGGCACTAGGGACCTGGTGCACCTGGGCTCGGGCTCGGGCTTCTCTGGTGACTCAGGGGTCGGTTCCCTGGTGCTCAGTCTCCTCACATATAGAAGGGCGTGGTGACACCCTCTCCTGTCCCCATCTCTGATGGGACAGAGGGTGGCATGACCAGAGGTGCTCCATTTGCTGTGAACCTGGCCGCCCACCTCCCCTGCAGCACCAGCCCCTGGTCAGCACAGAGACCGCCCAAGCCATTTGGTCTCCCTGAACTAAATGCCACTGGCGAATCCAACTGTCCCTCCAGTGACTGGCACTCAGGGACAGTGGATCCACAGCCCATCACCCACACCCCTCAGGCCTCTTCTGTGGGGGTCATGCCCCAGCAGCCTCTGGGTTTCCAGCTCCTTCCTCTGAGACCAAGCAGGTGGCTGGAGGTGGCCCTGTGGGGCCTGCCCCTCCTGCCCACCCCATCAGCCTCCCTGGTGGCTCTGCCTCTCCTGCCCACCATCCGTCACACCTGAGGCCCGTGCTGCCACCTTCCACCCTTGCTCCAGTGCACCTGGCTTTGGTTGCAGGCCACACGCCAAACTGCCGCAGCTGCATCTCCAGCCAGGGCCCCGGGCCCCGCCGCAGCCCTCCTAAATGCATGGGCCCGGCTCAGATAGCCCCCTGCAGCACCCCCACTCTCCCGCCCTGACATCCCATCCTCCTGGGTACCCGCCCCTACGCCTGGCCTCCCCCACTGCATGCCTGTCAGCCTCCTCCACAGCCGTGGGCTCTGGCCCTCTCCTCTCGCAGCCCAGTGGCGGCCACATGCCCACCTGTGCCCCACCCCAAAGCTCCGCCTGGCCTCCTGCTGTTTGTTTGACCACAGGAGCTTCTTCCTTCATCCCCCTCTCATACTGGGCCCGGCAAGGCATCTAGTCCCTTGTGACTGGCAACGGGAGGGTGTGGACTGGGCCTTCCCTACCACCCTGGGGATCCTCTAGAAAGGATGGCAGGTTCTCTTGGCCGAGGGCTATACTCCCCCTGGACTGGGAGTTCCCTGAGGTCCAGGCCTTTCTCCCCTGTCAGTCGGAGGCTACCCTCACAGCAGGAATTGGGACTCCCATTTAGACAGGAGACCCCAGGACACATCGCTGCCCAGGTGTCACAACCTCCATGTGGCCAGGTGCGGTTCTTCCTGGAACAGAATGTCTGGACTTCAGGGCCCGGCCCAGCCTGGGGCTCCAGGACTGTGACATGGGACAAGGACCATTGCTGCCAGGCCCCCAACCAGCAGGTGGCACTGGGCCCAGGGTCAAGGCAGAGCTGAAACCACAGACCCTACCCAAGTCTAGAGCTGAAACCAATCCCCTCATCCAATGCCCTCATCCACCCTTGGGGTCTAGAAGATGCTACTGGGCTGCACTTGGGGAGCCAGAAGGCACAGGTTTCAAGAATTCCCACCTTGGCCCCAGCCAGTCACCCACCGTCCTTGGAAGTCATTGGATTCAAGAGCGCTGGGAGGCCGAATCCTGAGGCCTGGCACACCCTTCCTGTGGCCCCTGCCCCAAACTGGTGGCAGGGGCCAGCCCCTGGACAGGGCTTGGAAAATGACCATGAGACCAGAGACTAGTGACTCCTGTCCAGCCCAACACTGGGCTGGGGAGGACAGCCTGAATCAGCCAGGGAGGAGCAGGGATGCCAAGCCTGCCCCTCCCCACCCCAAGCCACTCTCCTCCATCCCTGGGCTGAGGGGTCCCCACCCAGGGCAAGTGCAGCCACCACCGGCACCCTGTCTTCTAAAGAGGAGTGGGGGTGGGTGCAGCAAGGCCTACGAATAATCACCTTGCCAGGAGAGGGCTGGAGGGCAACCCCCGCCCCACTGCTCTGGCCTCTGGGCAGCTTGGGTGTCAGTCAGGCGCCAGGCCCAGCTCGCCCACCCCCTTTGCCTCACAATTCCAGCCTTTGTCCGGCCACTCTGCCCAGGCCAGCCTGGCTCCATAGCAGCCCAAGGGCCCCTGGAAACCAGAGCAGCTGGAGTCCCACCAGGTATTTTCCCAAGCTGGGCCAGGGGCCCTCGGGAGACAGACAAGGAGGGGCAGCGAGAGGCGTCCATCCATCCGTTGTTCATTCACTCCTTCCTTGGACAAATGTTTATTTTGCACCCCCTTTGTGGCAGGCAGGCACGGTGCTGGGTGCGGGATTCAGCAGCAGGCCTGCACCCCCCGGATCTTACACTCTAGAAGCGGCCTGCGACGAGAGACGCAGGCGACAGAAGCCAAAGCAAGCCAGCAAAGCCCTCCCCGCAGCGGGGCTGGGCCTGGGCGAGGGGCGGGAGAGCGGCGGGCGGCAGGCATGGGCTGGCGAGGGTGCTGCCGACTAAGTTAGCGAGAGGGGGCTCTCAGGGCTCCACCCACACGCTGCTGTTGGTCACTCGGGCCCCGAACCAGCCCTTCCAGTAGACGGAGTCCTGTCCCCCGTGCTCGAAGCGGACGTAGCGGACGCCGGGTCCATAGTCGGTGAAGGTGTGGGAGATCTAGGGAGCGCGGAGGGCGTCAGCCGGTCCTGCAGCCAGAGTTCGGCTTCCCGGCAGGAGCGCACGCTCTCCACTGCCCGCGACCACCCTCCTGCGGCTCCCAACTGAGAGCCTCGGGCGGGGCTTCCGAGGCCCCGCCCCAACGCCCAGGCGCCGCCCCTCCGGGCTCACCTCCATCCAACCGCCGTCTTCACTGTCCTGGGGAACTGCCACCTGCCCGCTGCTGAACTCGGCCAGCACGTCCTCGTGCTCCGACAGCAGCCTCACCGTGAGCTCGTACAAGCAGCCCGCGTCCGTGCGGCCCGAGTACCTGCCGGACAGAGCGCGGCCCTGCTGGGCGCAGCTGGGGACCCGCCTTCTCCAGTCTCCTTTATGCCCAGGATCCCTGCCCTGTCGGTGTACTACCAGTGGCCCACTTCACAGATTCGGAAACCGAGGGCAGACCGAGAAAGGAACTGGCCCAAGATCCAATCGCAAGGACCAAACCCCAGGTGGGCCGAAGCCGGCTCACAGTCACGTGTTGTTCAGACGGTGCCTGATTGCACGCCTGTGCCAGCATTGAAAACTCAGGTGGAGATGGCTTTCCACATTTTCCTAAGAACCTGGAGGTGTCAACACTTGCAGAGCTGTGGCCCACGTGATCACAACACTAGAGGTGGCTGGCGTCCAGGCCTTGCCTCCTCCACTTTCCCCATTCCAGCCCAGCCCAGCCGGTCCCCACAGCGTCTCACCAGTCCTTCACCACGATGGCCGGCTGGGTAGTGTCCAGCAGCTCCTCCCAGTAGCCCTCAGCTTGCAGGTCAATGACTTGTGCTTTGCGACACCACCTGGAAGAACTGGAGTTAGGACCCAGAGGGCGTCCCCACCCCCTCCCCCACAACCCCTCTCCTTACTCAAAGGAGGAGGCGAAATACTTCTTGACGCTCTCATCGTGCGTGAATTCCACCCCGCTGTCTCCAGGCAGCTCCTCCACCCGCCAGCCGTCCCCACCATGCTCCACGTCGCACCAGCCCTCCAAGTCCTCTGTAGGGACATGATAGCCACCCTGGTCACAGTGCCTGCTGAAGCTGCTGCAGGGCTAGCTCTCGCCATTACAGTGGGGACGTGGTACTTTCACGGGGTTGGAAGTGTGCAGACGGTGGGGGTGGAATGGTGGACACTTCCTGATTGTCCCCGGGGAGGGCTGTCCACAGCGCCTGTCCCACCCCAGCTCACGGAGGGTGGCCGGCCCTGGGAAAGAGGCCCCCAGGAGCAGGTGGCCGGGCAGCTATTAGTAACAGTGTTACGGGGGCTGCTCGGTGCTGGGCACTGAGCCAAGCGCATCAGCAGGAGGAGCTGTCACTGGGTGCCCGTTCCCCAGGCGCGGGGCCCAGGACGTCACCCTCACCTTCCCCACACGGATTGCGCAGCAGGTTGCGCCGCCGCTTGCTCAGGAAGTAGAACTGCTGCCAGTGGTCGCGCTCGTCGTCGGCGCCGCCCTCGGGCACCAGCCCCTCCTGCTGGCACTTGAGGAGCCACAGGGGGGCGCCGTCCACCAGCTCCTTCCAGCGCAGGCACACCAGGCGACAGGCCTGCACCAGCTCGGCGGCCGGCAGCGCGGCCAGGACGCGCAGCAGCAGTGGCTCGGGCAGCTCCGCCAGGTACGCCGCCGCCGCCTCCTCGCCCGGCGCCGCCTCCTCCGCGGACTGCTCCTCCGCGGCCTCGGCGCACGCCTCCTCCGGCTGCTCCTCCGGCTGCTCCTCCGGCTGGCCCACGCTCTCTGTGCGCAGAGGAGAGAGAGGCGGTTGGGACCCCAAGACCGTCCCCCTTCGCGCCCCAGATCCGTCCTCCACCCACCCTGGGGCAACCACAGCTGGGGACAGTGTTTCTGCGACTCCGGACCGCCGCGTAGAAAGGAAGCCCAAAGGGGCAGAACTAAGATGGGTCCCCTAAATCGGAAGAATCGCCACATTGGTCTGTTTCCCCTGCATGGTGGTGGGAAACTCCATCCCGGAACAAACGACAGCAACCATCCTATGGTAATTGACGGCAGCCGTGGATAGCCTTGTCCCACAGCAACGCCTCAGTCCTCCTCAACAACCGCCCTGCTCCCTCCACCTCCTCCCGGAAGCCTTCCCGAACTTCCCCGTAGTATATCCTCTCACAGCCCAAGTTCAAAGGCCTTCCAGGGCTTCCTAGCTCTTGTCTGGGGTATGGTGCTTTGACAAACTCCTATTTCTGCACTCAACTGACTCCACAAGGGCCAGAATCCGGTCTGGGAGACGCGGCTTCCTCTTGTGGCCTGGCGCGGTCAGGAGCTTGTGTTTATCGGGCCCTTGGCAAATATCAGGTGCTGTTTTTAAGCATTTCAATTACTCTAGAATCAGCACAGAATCTTGAGCCTATGGCTGTCCCTATTTCATTGAGGAGGGAACTGAGGCACAGGTAAAGGGAACCTGCCCACGTCACACAGTTAATAAGCAGCTGGAACCTGCGCTGGAGCTGCGTCTGGCTCTAGAGCCACCTTTTACCACCACTGCTCCAACAAAATAATGTGTTGGATTATTTTGTAGGCACAGTTGTGGTTTTGGTTTTCCAAGTGAAAATGATCAGGCTCAGAGATGTGAAGTGACTTGGTAAAGGTAATATTGGGATAGGGGACATGGAGACCTGAAGATTAGGGGCTGGAGACCCACTGTCCCCAACCAGCCACTGCTGTGTGACTTGGGAATGGGAAACAGTATAACAAATGAGAAGATGTACAAGGGGCTTGGGAAAGGAAGGTTGCTTCACCCGGGCTTTCTCCATCCCTGGCCCTCAGTTTCCTCATCTGTGAAATGGGGTCATCACTGTGCGCAGCCCTCCAGATGATGCTGATGTTCAAATCCCCCACAGGGGAGGACATTGTGGACAGGAAGGCAGAGGGCAGATGTCAGCAGTGGCCGGCTGGACCATCGCTTGGATCCCAGCCCACCTCTGTGGGGCCACAGAAGCCTTGAGTAAGCAGATACAGTGCCCAGTAGCTCAGGAGGAGGGAGAGCCAGCTGCGGGGAAGACAGAAGCTACGCCGGGTGATGGGGAGGACACCACTCTCAGACCCGGGATGGGAGTTCCTGAAGGGTGGGCCCTGGAAAGCCAAGGTGGTGGTGGAAGCAGACCTGGCACTGGGGCAAAGGGACAGGTGGCAGAGCCCAGACCCAAGTCTGGATGTCACCAGCACCTCCAGCTCTGAACCTCTTCACATGCAGCACACAGTGAGGCCTCAGGAACTCAGTGAACCTTACTAAGTGCTGTACTTCTTCATGATTAGCATTTTAAGGTCACATTTTAATGATGTAGGAGTTCACCCCTTCCCTTTGGCAAAGAGGAAACTGAGACCCAGCGAGACTGAGCAGCTCCTCCAGGTCACATTGCAGAGATGAAAATGCCTGGCCATTCTACTGCCCACAGCTCTCTAGGGAGCTGGGCCCAATGTCCTCACCTCTCCCCACACATGCCTGCCCTGCCCTGGCCCCAGTGGACACCTGATGCTCCCCTGAAAGGTGCACCTTGCCCAGTCCTCTCTCCTGGCCCCCAGGCCTGGCACTGAGGCCCCAGATCTGATTACAGCCCCCCACCCCCACTCTCGCCCACACAACTCCTCACATTGTTGCTGTAGGAAAGTTATCTGGGCCTGGAAGCTGCTTCCAAGCTGATTCACCTAGATTGGGCCCTGTAGTCCTAGGGAATAACTGGCTCCTGGGAAAACTCAGGAGCCAGTTCTGTGCCTGGTAAAGGGTGTGACATGGGGGAGCACAGATTGGGAGGGGGCTGCAGGAGCTGGAATTTCACGGCCAGGAGGGGACCTGGCAATCTGGGCATGCATGGGTTTCCCATCACCAACCAAAGCCAGCGGGTGAGAAAGGGGTGAGAGCAAACTGCAGGCAGGTCTTGTCCCCACCCTGACTCAGCAGGCAACCCCTACAGGCCCAGCAGGAAGTTGGAGGAACGGGGTAGGGTCTTTGGTGCCAGGAAAGATGACTGGGCAGTCTGGAGGACCTGAGGATGGAGAGCGGTCCCCCAATTCCTCCTCAAGGTTGATCTAGAATCACTAGGCGTCCTGCCACCCAGGTGGAGGGCAGCCCCTCCAGAGGAAGCCCCGGGGGGAGACTGAAATGGGTGAGGAGGGGCTAGTAACCCCAAGAAGCACGCGGGGTTCAGGCAGCTGGCAAACGGAAGAAGTTGGAAGAAAAAGGCTTGCGGGCTCCCCCATCCCGCAAGACTCCCAGTCCGCAGCCCCACAGACCCTCAGGAAGCAGGCGGGGGCGTGGAAGTGCAGTGCCATTTTTGGAACCCAGCCGTCCCCCCCTCTGCCTATCGCTTCTCTAGGCCTCCCGCCTCGAGACTGTCCCAAGGGCTTTGCTTGCGTGAAAGTTTGCGCGCCGGCTCTCGCGGACCCCCCGGCTCCCCGAGGACCCTCTCGGGGGCACTCGCCCGCCTGCCCGGTGTCCCCTCCCGGGCTGGAGCGAGCGGGTCCAGGCGGCGGCTACCTGGGTCCCCGTCTCCGTCCATCGCTGCGGAGCGCGGTCGTGGGAGGAGGAGGAGCCGGAGCGCTGCGGGTGCCGGGTCCCGCGGCGACGGCGGCGGCTGCTCGCGTCTGGGGCGCCCGGGCGGCAGCGCCTCTTAAAGGTCCCCGCGCCCGCCCCGCCCCGCCTTTGGCCGGGCGCCCGGCCGCCCCGCAGTCCCCGCGTCGGGTGCGAGGCCGGAGGCTGGGGATCCTAGGTGGACCCAGGAGGCCAGCAGAGGTCAGAGTCGTTTTTTTAATTGCGGAGCTGGGGGTCCGAGGTGGGGTGTCGCGAGCACGCCCCTGCGGTGGCAGCGGGAGGAGGCGGCGGGGGGCAGGGCGAGTCCCGGTGCTGCGGGGCGCGCGGCCTGGGCGCAGCTAGGGGTGGGAGGCTCCTTCCGCCCCGCGCAGGTAATTTTCCTACGCGGCGGCGGGGCGTCCCCGGCTAGAGCGGTGCGGGGAGGGGAGCGGGAGGCGGGGCGGGCCCTCGAGGGGCGGGGCCTGCGGGCGGGGCGGGGCCGCACCTCCGCTACCGCAGGCCCAGGCTGCGCAGCCCCGGCGGCCAAGCGGATCGCGCAGCTGCGGACCAGCGCAGGTGACCGGCGGTGGAGGCGAGGAGAGCTGTGGGGAGGGGGCGCGGCCGAGGGCGCCGGGCTCTGTGGCTCCCGACGCGCCGCAGTGCGCCCGGGGAGGCCCGGCGCCGACCAGGCCCAGGCCGCAGGGTTTGCCCCGGCGACACGGCCGGGAGCCCGAGCTGGGGTCGCCATCCATGTGCAGGGGTCCGAGTCCGACCTTACTGGGAAGGGGGGGGCCGCAGTCGCGCTGGGGGGCCTGGGGCTGAGCCTAGCCATGGCGTGGGGGCGGGGAGATAGGGCCCTGGCCCACCTCTCCAGTCCCCGCTAGCCAGGTCATTTTCTCTGTGATCTTGAGAAAGTCGCTGAGCCCTTTGGACCTTGGAGACCGTGGTTATTATCCCCAGCGCCCCCTAGTCTCGCCCCCTCCTCTCCTCTGGAGGCTGGGAGAGGATGAAGGCCTAGACAGGCCCAGGTGCTCTGCGGCTGTGTAGTTATTTCTCCTCTGAAGACCGGCCTATTGAAAAAGGATCAGAAAGGACCGGGCCCCTCCCCCTGCCCCTATCTGTATGACCTTGGGCAGTTCCTTCAGCCTCTCTGGACCTCCCTAGTCTCTCTAGAGGCTGTCCTGAGGTGCCAGTGAAAAAAAACCAGGACTGTTCTTGGCCACATGTAAAGGAGGAGACTGCAGTTCAGACAGGCACAGTAACTTTCCTGATACCGTCAATGGCAGCTGGGATGGGAACCTCCACCAGGACTAGGTGCTGCAAAGAGCGGGTTCTGCGGAGAGGGCCAGGTCTGTAGTGCGGCTTTTCAATAACTACAGAGGGTGTCCAGAAGCCGCTGCCATGGCTGTGGGGAACATCAACGAGCTGCCCGAGAACATCCTGCTGGAGCTGTTCACACACGTGCCCGCCCGCCAGCTGCTGCTGCGCTGCCGCCTGGTCTGCAGCCTTTGGCGAGACCTTATCGACCTTGTGACCCTCTGGAAGCGCAAGTGCCTGCGTGAGGGCTTCATCACCGAGGACTGGGACCAGCCTGTGGCCGACTGGAAGATCTTCTACTTCCTCCGTAGCCTCCACAGGAACCTCCTGCACAACCCGTGTGCTGAAGGTGGGTGAGCGGGGGTCTGCATGCTAGCACACATGATAGCAGCCAACATGTACTGACCACTTACTACAGCCAAGTCCTTTATCCTCTGATGATAACCCCTAGAGGCAGGCACTGTCTGTGTACCCATTTTTCAGGTGGACAGACTGAGGCCAAGGGTGATGTTTTTTATTCAACTCTCACAGTTACTTCTCCAGTGGCCTCTCCTAGGAAATGAACTGCTGTCCAGTTGGGACTAATTACGCCCAAGACACGGGTTGGAGGCATATTTTGTTGACCTCGTTTTCAGACTGTAGGCTCGTACTGCTAGGAGGGTCCCAGAGGACACGGCTTCTGCTTGTAGAAGAGGAGACATCTAGTCTTTGCAGTGTGGTGCTGCCTCAGGCAAAACAAGGCTTTGAGCCAGGCATGGTGGCGTACGCCTGTTAATCCCAGCACTGAGGGAGGCTGAGACAGGAGAATCGCGAGTTCAAAGCCAGCCTCAGTAACGGCGAGGCGCTAAGCAGTGAGAACCTGTCTCTACATAAAACACAAAATAGGGCTGGGGATGTGGCTCAGTGGTCGAGTGCTCCTGAGTTCAATCCCTGGTACCAAAAAAAAGAATAGGAGGGGAGCTGGGTGCAGTGGCACATGCCTGCAATCCCAGTGGCTCAGGAGGCTGAGGCAGGAGGATTGTGAGTTCAAAGCCAACCTTAGCAACTTAGCAAGACCCTGTCTCTCTAAATAAAATACAAAAAAGGGCTGGGCTGTTGCTCAGTGGTTGAGTGCCCCTGGGTTCAACCCTGGTACCATAAAAATAAATAAAAGGTGGGGGGATGGAAATGTTTTCTGCAAAGTGGTGAAGTATCTTAGTTTTGTGGACCGCATACCATTTCTATTATATAGTGGGGGCTTTTGCTTATTTTTTAAAAATAACCATTTAAAAACATAAGGTTATTCTTCACTCCTTGGCCAGATGTGGCTCACAGGCCACATTTTGCCAAATGCTGGTCAAGAAGAACAAACTCTAACAACTGAGTTGCTTAGCGCCTCGCCGTTGCTGAGGCTGGCTTTGAACTCCCGATTCTCCTGTCTCAGCCTCCCAAAGTGCTGGGATTACAGGTGTGCGCCACCATGCCCAGCTCACATCCCATTCTTGGCTCCAGTTTACAGAGAAGACTAAAGCTCAAGACAGTGAAAGTCACTTGTCTGAGATCACACAGCCCAGTACTAGTAGAGCATGTTTGAGACTACGGTCTGTGTGGCCCATGACAGAGCAGGGGTCTCAAGGGTTTTGCCCAGGACTCTCCATGGAAATCACTTGCCTAGGCTCAGGACACAGGAAGCGCCTTTGAGGTGGACGATGTTCACCTGCAGGGACCACAGCACTGGGCTGGAGGTGCTGCCGAGACCCAGGGAGAGGAGTGGGGAGCAAGGGGCACTGGAGAGAAGGTGGCCGCCATCTTCCCTGCGTGGTAAACTCTGCTTTCCCACCAGAGGGGTTTGAGTTCTGGAGCCTGGATGTGAATGGAGGCGATGAGTGGAAGGTGGAGGACCTTTCTAGAGACCAGAGGAAGGAATTCCCCAATGACCAGGTCAAGAAATACTTCGTGACTTCTTATTAGTAAGATCTGGGGGTCTCAGGGTGGGGGGAAGCCCAAGTCACTTCACCCTGGGGTCTCTCCCGCCCCTGGGAGGGACAGTCCCAGCCCCGTCCCACCCCTTCACCCGCCCCCAGCACCTGCCTCAAGTCCCAGGTGGTGGACCTCAAGGCTGAAGGGTATTGGGAGGAACTCATGGACACCACCCGGCCGGACATCGAGGTCAAGGACTGGTGAGTGCCTGGGGCGAGGGTCTGGGTGGGGCCTGCCACTCCGGCGCCCCACCCCCACCCTGCCCCCCACCTCCCAGGCCCTCACGGGCCGCCCTCTGCCCACAGGTTCGCAGCAAGGCCAGACTGCGGGTCCAAGTACCAGCTGTGCGTTCAGCTCCTGTCCTCCGCACATGCCCCTCTGGGGACCTTTCAGCCAGACCCAGTGATGATCCAGCAGAAGAGCGACGCCCGGTGGAGGGAGGTGAGTGTCTTGGAGGGCAGGGGCAGGCCCTGGGCTCCTACTGTGGACAGGCAGGCCTGGGCCCGCCTGGGCTCCATCCCCTAGCTGGGCCTAGTCTTCCCTTTGAAAAGGAAGGAGTCAGTGACCTGGCTGCTCCTGCAGCCCATCCAGGATGACTTCAGAAAGCCTGGGCAGGGGCAGCGATGGCCTGGCACTGGGGAGAGAAAAAAGACACGAAATCAAAATGTCCAGAAAGTCTGTCACAAAGTACTACTATCAGCTGTGACTAGAGGGTCCCCGGCTCACCACAGTGTAACTTCAGATCTTCTGGATGCTTTGGTCTGACCCCATTTGTAGTCTAGGAGCACAGGTTTCCATCCGGGTTCTGTGTGTCCTGTGGGTTTATCTGGACGCAGTCCTGTCCTGAGCCGAGGAGCACCTGGGTCACCTAGACTGAGCCACATGCTCTTAAGCAGCAAGGCACAGATCCCGTAGGCTCTGCAGGCCTATCACTGCCACTTGGCCTTCCACGCTGCTGTCACCATGTGAAAGCAACTTTAGAAAGCATGCAGGCACGGCTGAGTTCCAGTCACGCTTGACTTATAGAAACAGACAGTGGTCCTACAGGCCGGCGCTGGGACCCTGATCTAGGCTAGTACCGTCCCCTAGAATTTGCTGCAGTGCTAGAGAGTATGGTAGCCAGTAGCCACACAGGACCACTGACCCTTAGTGAGAGCCAGCCTAGATGACTGAGTAGCCAAATTTTTAATTCTAATTTTTATTCTTTTAAACTTAAGTAAGAGCACATGTCTGGCCATGACTGTATTGAAAATCCTTCAGACGCTGCCAGTGTCAGTTCCTCTGGGCCCAGTGGACTGGGCAGGATTTTGCTCCATTTTACAGATGAGGAAACCAAGGCACAGAGAAGGGAGATGGTCTGCCCCAATCACAGAGCGAGGGCTGGAGCTCCTGGTCCAGCCCGGAGAGCGCAGCCCACTGCTGGTTCCCCAGCCCCCACATGGCCGTGCCAGGCCAGGGTGGCCCTGACCTCTCTCCTCCCTCTGCCCGGCCTCCAGGTCTCCCACACCTTCTCCAACTACCCACCCGGCGTCCGCTACATCTGGTTTCAGCACGGCGGCGTGGACACTCACTACTGGGCCGGCTGGTACGGCCCGAGGGTCACCAACAGCAGCATCACCATCGGGCCCCCGCTGCCCTGACGCCCCCCGGCCCCCCAGCAACTGAACCCTGACTGGTAAACTGCTGTCAGAGGAGGGCTGAGCTTGGGAAGGGGAGGTGGAAGCTAGGCGTCCCCAGACTTCTCAGTGCATCCCTGCCCCCAGTCACTCTTCTCTGTGGAGCCTCTGGGTTTGGGCAGCTGTTACATGCTGTGGGGCCTGCTCTCCACTGAGGCCCCACCTCAACAACTGCAGGGTGGCCTGATCCGGCCCCTCCAAGAGAGGGAGCCCTGAGGGCAGGGAGGGACAGGGCGTCCCCAGGCTGCCTGGAGAGGGATCTCCAGCTGGGTGCCCTCCACATCTGTGCCTCTTTCTCCCTGGCACTTTCTCCCTGTGTCCTTCGGGGACCTCTGGAGCCAGAGGCAGGCAAGACATCTGTCAGATTTGTGACATCTTTAACAATGACAAATCTGGAAGGTGACAGATCTGAGTAGCAGAGGCAGGCTCTGCCAGCCACCTCTGCCCTGTGGCCATCCCTGACCCTTGCTCTGCCTGCCTGCTCACCAGAGATGGCTCGGCCCCAGGCTCAGATCTGGTCTGAGATGACAGGCCAGGCCCCAGGTCAGGTGGCTCCAGGCTGGGTGTGGGCTGCCCTTACCATCACCAAAGCCCCGCAGCCAGGTGGGTACGGGGGGACAGGGTGACTCAGGGTAGGTGGGGGCAAGATTGGGACAGGTGAACCTTAGATGAGTACGGCAGACCTCCAAGCCCGGGCCACTCCACGGCTTGGCAATGATTCCAGTCCAGCACCACCACCCCTCCTGCAAGGACAGCAGTGTTCGCCTGACCTTACCTGCTGCATGCCGCCAAATAAAGTGTGTTCCAGCCCAACCTGTGCCCTGTGGCTTCTGGAGGGAAAGACAAACTCCGTGGGTGTCCTTCCTGGATGGGAACCGGCAGTATGGCCTCTGTCCAAGGTAGAGAGGGGTTGACGTTCCTGGAATCAGAACATCACAGGATAAGGTCATGGGACAGACCCTTCAACGGACCTGCACTCCCACAGCCTTCTGGTAGCACTGCGTCCACAGGGCTGGCTGGGTGGCTGGGTTTCCTGGGCAGCCCTCAGCACACCAACTCTAGGAGTGCCACTATTGACACTGGATGAGGCCAAAGCATTTAAAATTGTGCCTGGCATACAGGGAGGTGCTTAATAAGTACTTGTTAAATGTATGTCACTCTGTTGTGAGTTAGATTAGGGCCATAGCAGGTGAGGACCAAAGTGGAAAAAGACACCTTCCATGGAGAAGGCACACCCCTGACTACAGCGATGCTGCTGGGTCAGCCCTTGCGCAGTGCTCAGCGTGCACAACCCTGGGCGGTTGTCTGAAATGCGTGCATGATACACTGTTGAATGAAGGATTTTATGAACTTAATTCCAACAACAACACGAGGTTTTTACCTTTGCATCCACTGAGGCCTAGGAAGAGCCCAGCCCAAACCCAAAATGTCAGCTCTGGCCCTCGGGGGAGGGGCCCACGAATCCAGGGCGGAGAACTGGCCCCACCTCCATCGGCGTGCGGTAAACAGGTGCAAAGAAGTCCGAGGCGTGGCCGGCGCGGGACGCGACGAGTCCCAGCCGGCTGGGCTTCCCCTGCAGAAGGAGGAAGCGGGGAAGAGGTGGGTGCTGCTGCCGAGCCGCCCACCGCCTGGAGAGGGAGATACAGCTCGGGAGACGCCGGCCGCCGCGAGAGCCGGGAGGTGCGGCGCCGACTCCAACCCGGAGCGCGCCAGGACGGAATCCGCCGAGCGCCGCCGGGTGGCGCGGCGGGCCCCGAGGACCCCAGGCTCCTCTTCGGGCGGGCGGGGGTGGGGGCGCGGGCGGCGGCCCGAGCGCGGCGCGTGACGCTGCGGACGGGGCGGGGCGAGAGCGGACGGCGCCGGCGAGCGCAGGCCCCAGGCTGACCGGAGCTGCCGCCGCCGGGGCTCGGCCCCGCGCCCAGGTCGCGGCCCAGGGGGACGGGGCGGCAGAGGAGGCGGCGCGGCGGGGGGGGCGGTCACCGGGCGCGCGGACGCCGGCCGGGGAGGGGGCGCGGGCGCGGCGGCTCGCGGGCGGGTCCCACGGCGGCGCCCGGGCGCGCGGACGGCAGCTGGACCCGCCGCGCCCGCGGGACAGCGGCGGCGGGAGCGCGGGCGCCGCCGGGCACGTGGGGCCCCGCGCCCGGGGCGGCGTCCTGGCCCTAGCGACTGCGTACCGACGCGCCGCGGGGACAGGGGCGGGATGGGGCGCAGGCCCCGGAGCCGAGACCGACCCGGCGCCTGATTGGTGGACACCGCGCTTTCGGAAGTTGGGGCTTGAGTTGACATTGCGTAGTTTAAAGCCTGGGTGGGAAGCGCTGGCCACGCCGGGGCGGTGGCGCTGTCCGCCGGGGCTCTTTGCGCAAGGCACCGGCACCGGGTCCACTGCGGTTTTTGTGCCCCGCCTGCTGAAAGGCCGCCCCGGAGCCACAGTGCGCTGCCCCCCGTAATCTGGGGTGTGAGTTTCTCAGGACCCGGTGGCTCTCAGCCGCGTCCGTGGGAAGTCAGAAGAGGCCGGCAAGTTTCTCTCCTGATTCGTGGTTGCAGAACACTGTCCCCCAGATGTCAGCAGACCAGGCCCATCAGAGTGACAGTGCAGAGCCCATCCCACCCACCGCAGCAAGTCGCCAGGAGCCCCCAGGCTGCAGATTTCCCAGTGGCCTAGCCAGGCACACCAAGGCAGCCCAGCCACAGCTGCGGGGCCGCGGGGTGTGTTACCTCATCCGAATTCCAGGCCAAAGGGAGCAGTTCGGGGAAGGGAAGGGAAGCTGTCTGCGGCAGCAGCCGCCCCTCCCGAGGGAGCCGGGATGAGGCGGCTGTAAACAAGGTTTTTATATTCTGACCGAGTCCAGAGCACTACAGGATGAGCACCAGACCCTCGCGACCTGCATACAGCAGGTGGCCCCAGCAAACTCGTACAGGTCACCCAGGCACCTGGCCTCAGAATTAGGCAAATTATTTTTTAGTTAGGGGTTGGGCTTTGAATTTTTTTTTCTTTTTCTTTTTCTTTTTTTTTTTTGAGGCATGAGTCAGTGTTGCCGGAGCTGGTCTTGAACTCTTGGGTTGTCAGCCTTCTAACCCAAGTAGCTGGGACTGCTGCACCTTGCTCAGTCCCTGAAGACTTGACTTACTTTTATCGACCCTCCCAAGTGTGCATAACATGCAACCACCCCTGTGCGCGATGGGAACACCCTGGGAATGCTCCCTGCCCCCTTGTGTTCACCTCCCTGCTCTGGGCTCATCACCACTGTCCCCCGCAGGCCCGGGCGTGCACACCACCCCTCCACCATGGCCCTGGTCAGCATCAACGAGCTGCCCGAGAACATCCTGCTGGAGCTGTTCACACACGTGCCCGCCCGCCAGCTGCTGCTGCACTGCCGTCCTGTCTGCAGCCTCTGGCGAGACCTCATCGACCTCGTGACCCTCTGGAAGCGCAAGTGCCTGCGCGATGGCTTTGTCACAGAGGACTGGGACCAGCCTGTGGCTGACTGGAAGATCTTCTACTTTCTGTGCAGCCTCCGCAGGAACCTCCTGCGCAACCCGTGTGCTGAAGGTGGGCTGGGGCCGCTGCTGTGCTGGCTCCTTCCCTTTTCTGAACCTCAGGGCCCTTGCACCTGTTATTCCCGCCCCCTGACACCTTGGCTCCTCTCCATTCCTCAGATCTCAGTTCAGAGACCCGCTCTGACCTCCCACCTATTGTCCCACCCATTTGCTGCCCCATAGCAGCCCTCTTCACGCTAGTTACCTTCCCCTCTGGTACAAACCTTAAGTTCCAGAGGCCTAATGGACCTTGTGTGCCACTCTGTTCAGTGCCACAATGACACCTTCACGTGCCAGGTGCTCGATGGATGTTCACTGGATGAACACGCACAGATCTGCCTGTCCCCCTGAGCTCAGTACAAGCCACCTGACATTTTTCCAGGGACTTCTCTGCCTGGCACTTGCCTAAGGGTATTCCAGAGATAATAACCCATGCAAAAAGTGAGGCTCTAGAGGTAACTTCAGTCACACAGCTGAGACCCACATTCCACCTGTGGTGTTCTCTCGTGTTTCCCAGGGGCGTCTCTTGTTTTCTCCTTTCTTCATTCAGCACTTGCCGTGTCCAGAGCGCCAGGCCCCTTGCAGGCCACCGTGGCAGTTAAGAGGCCTCGTGTTGGCACCTAGAATCATTGTCATTATTGGTTTTCTCTTCGTCCTCGTTGGTCTCCTGGGCCTGTTAGGGCAGCTCCACTTGCGAGGCAGGGTGCTGCGGGCCCGAGATGTCTTGTGCTGATCTGGAGCTGACAGTTTTGAGGTCTGGTCCTCACAAAGGCTCAGGCCCTCTCAGAGGCCCACTGCCAAGGCCCAACACTTGGTCTTCCTGCCTGCCCCAGATTCTAGCCAGAAGCTGCCCAGCTGAGCTGCCCACTCAGCCAACAGGGCTTCCCAAAGCCTGGGGCTGGGCCTGGCCTGCATCTGGCAGTGGGCACCCCAGGCTTGCTTGGACCTCCCCAAGGCCTAAGCTTGGTGCCAGCGCAGCTGCTGCGGTCCTGCATTACTCTTCAGGTTCTTTGCTTGGGGAGCCCCAGGGACACAGCGGGGTAGGTGGGGGTCCTGTGGGTGAGCGGAGAAGCTGCCCTGGTGGAGCCCTGGAAGGCCCGTGAAGGAGCACTGTGCCCTCTCCGCTCCTGAGCTCGGTCTGAAGGAGGCGCCCTGCACCTGCTGAACCCGCCGTGGAGGCCCTTCCATGAGCGCAGGGTTCCACGGCCGCCAGCCCAGGGCGCCTGTCTCCCACTGGCCACTCTTGCCACGGATAGAGTCCTGTTGGAGTAACAGCCAGTCCTCCCAGATCGTGGTTGTGTAGTGCATTGATGTCCTCTCCCTCCTGGACATCAGGGGAGGCCAGTGGTCAAGTAAGTGGCCCTCATCAATGGAACTCACATCAGCCCTCAAGACCGGCACTGTCACGGGCTTGTTTGAAATTTAAAGAACTGAAAGTACACCTTAGGAGCCAAGCCAGATCAGAAGAGAGCGGGAGGGAATGAGTCTCAAGTCAGAACCCAGTATGGGGACACAGGTGGGAATGTGTTGGGGGCCCTGAGGCACAGGTGAGATGTTCTTCTGGTGGGGTACTGACCCTGGCTGCAGTGTCCTTGAGAGGGAACAGGCTAGGTGGCCCTTTGGCCCAGAAGCCCCAGAAATGGGCACAAGCAGGACCTGCCTCCAGAGAGGCTGGCTAACCACAGGTCTCCCCAGGCCAGCTGGGGAGGGCAGACCTCAGCTTTCCACAGGGATCTCACCTCAACTTCCATCTCTCCTAGAGGATATGGGGTCTTGGCGAATCGACTCCAACGGGGGGGACCGCTGGAAGGTGGAGAGCCTCCCTGGAGAGCATGGCACAGATTTTCCTGACCCCCAAGTCAAGAAGTACTTTGTCACCTCCTACGGGTAAGACAGGCTGAAACCATCGGGCTTGTGTTGAGGGAAGAGGACCAGGACACCTTTGCAAATCTCAGGCCTACCCGAGGGCCTCTGGAAGCTCAGGGAGGCGGTTCCCAGATACATTTGTGGCCTGGTGGCCAGGCGGGGGGGATGGGAGGGATGTTTCAGGCAGCCAGGAGTCCATGGGGCAGTAAGGTAAGTCAGGGTGTCTACAGGCATTCCTGATCTAGGAGTGGAGTCACAGAGGGGCCCTCCACAACGCCCGGGAGACCAGGCCTTTCAGCTGGAATCAGATGCTGCCCAGCAATGTTTGCCATGGGTCTGCACCTGAGTAGAAGTCGGGGTCCTGTAGCAGTTGAGGAGCGTCCCTGGGTTCCCATGCCACCTCGCTGGGCCCATGAGGGCTGCCACAGCCCAGCAAGGGAGGGTCCCGCACAGTACACCTGGGTGTGACAGCCTTGCCCTTTGCCCCCAGCATGTGCCTCAAGTCCCAGCTGGTGGACCTCAAGGCTGAGGGCTACTGGGAGGAGCTATTGGACACATTCCGGCCTGAGATTGTAGTGAAGGACTGGTGAGTGGGCCCCAGCCACTGTCCCTACTGTGCATCCTCTCTCCTCCCCTCCTGCAGTAGCCACTGGGTCAGAGAACCCATGAGGAGTGCCCACGCTGTCCAGCAGTGTCCTGGGGCTAGGGCTGCCTGCCAGGGGACGCAGCACTTGCCAGCAGCACCCAGTGCCCCCCCCCCCAGCCCCGCAATGTGGTCAGCAGTTTGCAGATGGGAGACAAGCCTACCAGTGACTTGTCACCAACAGGCCTGGGAGCAGCAGGGGACCCCAGTCTTCTGGACACACATGCCTGTGTACCTCTGTGCTTTCTCCCTGGTCACCCAGGGCTCTGAATTTACAGCTTTGGGGGGCGGAGCTCAGCCTCGGGTTTGCTCTGCGGCTGGCTGCAGCAGCCCACACGCAGTGTTTGCAGGGGGTCCTGCGCTGCACAGAACTGGGACGTGCCAGCTTGGCTCATGCAGAAGCAGGGCACCAGGGCCACCACTGAGAATGCCCGGGTGGTGGTTGAAGGGTGACTGAGTTGAGGAGGGGTGAGCTCTGCCGGCCCCCACTACACAGGCCCCACCTTGAATGTCCTGGGCCACTGGGACACACGGGTGACACAGCTTAGACACATGGGACCTTTGTCTCTGTAGAGGACCTTTTGTTTGTTGAGGTCACATCTTTAGTAGAATGCTTAAAGGTTGCTTATTTCCTCAGATGGGGAAAGTAAGACTCCCCATGGATAGACTGTCCCAGGGGCAGAGGGACAGGAGCAGTGCCAAGGCTGGCTGGGCCTCACGGGCAGAGCAGCTGGCAGAGGGAGCAAGCTCAGGTCATGCACTTGGCCTGCCCCTGCCCCAGGGCCAGCCTTCAGTAGCTTCTGATGGCAGCTGAGCCCACCCTCCCCAGGTACGCCGCCCGGGCGGACTGTGGCTGCTCCTACCACCTCCGCGTGCAGCTGGCTTCTGCCGACTACATCGTGCTGGCGTCCTTTGAGCCCCCGCCCGTGACCATCCATCAGTGGAATGACGCCACATGGAGAGAGGTGAGGCCTCACCCGCGAACGCCCCCACTTCCCTCAGTGCCAGGACGGCAGCAGGCAAGGGGCAGGACCTGGCTGGAGGAGGGGACACCCACTTCCTCCCCAGTTGCCCACGGTCACTTCCTCTCCTCAGGTCTCCCACACCTTCTCGGACTACCCTCCAGGTGTCCGGCACATCCTCTTCCAGCATGGGGGCAAAGACACCCAGTTCTGGGCGGGCTGGTACGGACCCCGTGTCACCAACAGCAGCATCATCATCAGCCCCAAGACCAGCAGGAGCCCGGCTCCCTCCAGGGCTCTGCCTGAGACTCTGCAGGGGCAAGAGGAAGCGTCCTAGGGCTCCTTCCCACTTCCTCTCCAAGGGCCTGAGGACAGTTCGTTGTCATCTGCAGCCATCCGTCCGTCTTCTTTCCGGGACAGCTGGAGGCTTCCTCCAGGCAAGAGCTGAGCCTGTAGCACGCAGTGAGGTCGCTGCCCCCAAACTCCAGCCCCAGTTCCAACCTTGGGCAAACCCCCAGTTTGTGGTAATTACTGTCACACAGTGCTGACATTTTGTCAAAATAAACGTTTTCAATAAAACCAGCCTGGGCTTGAGTTTACAGGTGGGGTGGGGGCCTGCACTCCCAGAGAGAAGCAGCCCTCCCCGGGTTGGCTTGCTGCACCTGTCCCTCCCGCTCTGGTTAGTGACAACCCAGTCAGCCCTTGGGGCCCCTTTATTGAAATAACTCACAGCACAGCATTTGAGAGACAGTATTGGCCAGCTGAAGCCAGGAAACCAAGACATCATGGTCTCCACGTCCTGACTGCCCTCCTGGGGAGGCCTCCTCCATGAAGGCCGCCACCCCTGAGCAGCCCCGGGCTGGAGGGTGGCATCTGTACACAGAGGCAGTAAGAGCACTTGAAGTTGGGTGGCCCTGCAGCACTGCCCTGGGCTGGAGACCCCCAGTCTGATGTCGTGGCATCACGGGCGGCAGGCGCACCTCAGCTGCTTTTATGAGCTCGTTCTTCCACATAGAGCTGCATCTGATGAGGAGAAGCAGGCAGCCAGTGAGGACCACGCGCCACCTCCTGGAGGGCTCACAAGGTGGCAGGCCATCTCCACCCAAGGTGGAGGGAAGGGGGGAACAGGAGGAGCCTCCCTAGTCCTTCCCCAGGCCGCAAGTAAGCTTCCTAGGCCCAGCTCACCTTTAAGATGTCTGACGTCATGGTCTTCAAGGGGATCAGCCGGGGGTCGTGCATGTGGACGTCCTGCTCATCTGCCAGGATCCAGGGGAAGTCCTAGGAAGGTGCCCCACAGAGAGAGGTGGGAGGGTGGGAACCTGGCCCACCCTCACTTTCCAAACCCTCCCTTCCAGAGCTGGGGTCCTCAGAATCCCTGGAGAGCCACTGGCAATAGATTCACAGGCTTCTCCACCAGGGAGGCTGGAACCCCACATGACTTCCAAACCCCAAGCACTGATTCTGAAGCAGGTGGGTGAGGAACCCTCCCTTGAGAACCCCCACTTCAGAAGAGGCAGGATGAGCTGGCAGCCCTGGCATATGGCTCCATCTGGGCTCCTCTCAGCCTGGGTGCCCAGATGGAGCAGGGCCAGGCACACGGCCACACAATTAACACTCGGGAACCTGCCGGCTGCCAGGCACTGCTGCCAGCACCCCGAGTGCACCAGCCACAACACACTCATGCCTGCAGCCGTTGCGTTGTGCTTTCGGAGCCCCAAGCTGCCATCCGGCCCAGTCCAGGCCAGTCTCATCTCACCTTAATGACCTGGATCTTCTCCATGTTGCGGGTGGCGGCTTCTCTTGTGTGCACCAGGACTGTGAAGGTGCAGCCTGGACAGGCCAGAGTCTGGTCAGGGCTGGGCTGCCTGTGCTGCCCCAGGCCCAGCCACGTCCCACCTCCCTCACTGGCTCGGCAGCCCCCTGGTGCTAAGTGCTAAAAAGAGGCACAGTTGCTGAGCACAGTGGCGCAAGCCTGTAATCCCAGCACTTGGGGAGGCTGAGACAGGAGGATCGCGAGTTCAAAGCCAGCCTCAGCAACGGCGAGGCGCTAAGCAACTCAGTGAGACCCTGTCTCTACATAAAACACAAAATAGGGCTGGGGATGTGGCTCAGGGGTCGAGTGCCCCTGAGTTCAATCTCTAGTACCAAAAAAAAAAAAAAAAGAGGCACAGCCGCTAGAGACTGAAGCCAGGCAGAGTCAATCAGGGAGGTTTCCCAGAGGTGGGCAGGAAGGTCAAGATCAGTGTCAGTACAGCCAAACGGAACACAGAGCAACCCAAGGCAGCCAAGGACACACTGGGGGAGAGGGGTGAACAACCTGGGGGGTTGTGGTCCAGGACAGCATCACACACGCTGATCTTCAAGATGAAGGCTCGGAGCAACTGCTCCACGTGGGACAGCAGGGCATCGGAGCTGAGGAGAGCAGGCCTCCCATCACACCGGCACCCTCCCAGGAGCAGGCCAGCCGCCAGGCACCCAGAGCTCCTGCAGTGCCCCTGAGGGTGCCAGCCCAGCCCCAACCAGACACACTGGGGAAGAGCACCAGGGACTCCCCAGGTGGCTCTAGTGCTGCAGAGACAGGCAGAAGGAGACCAGAACACAGCCCAAGAGTCTCCACACCAAGAGGAGGACACCAGGCCAGGAGGGGAAAGGGCTTCCCTGAGGCCATATGGCTAGTGGGAACCCGTTGGTGCCAGGTCCAGTGCCCTGACCGCCACAGGAAGTATGCACGTGCCCAAGATCAACTTCTAGCTCACTATGGACCAGACACCTGAGTAAGTCGGGAAACTGGGCAACGCTGGGCAGCTGTGTCACCTCTCTGGACCTTGGTCTCTCCACCTACAGAGTGAGGTTAGGACTAGCAGTCACCAGTGCTAGGATTTTCCAGGTGTGACACAGGGAGGTGTCTACGACCACTGTGTACTGTCACAGAGATGCGACCACCCATGTCTCAAGAAATGGCACATCTTGCCAGTTTCTCCTCTCAGGTATTTACCAAGGTAGTCAGGGGCTGCCTCAGTCGGGGCAGAGGGGTCACTGCTAGAGCACAGCCAGCCAGCAGATGGCATGGACAGCAGCTCACCTGATGGACAGCAGCGGAGGCTGAGTGATCTCAAAGACGAACTTCTCCACTGGGCGGTGCTCCTTATCCAAAATCACCACCACCACCTTCTCCACATCATTCTGCAAGGACAGGAATCCCTGCTAGAGCTGGGTACCCTGCCCCACCCCTTGCCCCCTCCCTGCCAAAAAAAGGGTGGGAAAGGGCACTCCCTGGCCACCTCCGCCATTAGCCCAGGGCTCCCTGACAGCCCAGAAGGTGGGCTTGAGAAGTTCAAGTTGGTACCCCAAGACCTGAGAGGTACAGGTTGGGAGGACAGGGTGCCACCATGGAGGCTCAGGAAGTCTAAGATCAGGACAAGGAAGGAGAGGAAACCCCAAGGGGCCCAGTCCTGACAGAACTTACTGTCGGAGGAGAGACATGACAAGCACTCAGACCCTCCAGGGCAGCCCCCACTCAGCCAGCCCATCTAGCCCGGGGCTCAGGTCCCACCCAGCACAAGACTCCCCAAATGTGGCCCACACGCCCTGGGGCCTGTGCTGGGTAGGGGGTGGTCTCTGGAGTACAGGGACAAGCTTCTGGGTATTAGAGCCATGGAGGCCCACACGGTCCCAGCATCACCCCATTCCAGAGGAACACACTGGGTGAGGGGGCTGGAAGGGCCTGGTGGCCCCCTCACCTTCTCCAGGAGTGGCTTGACGCAGTGCAGCGTGTCCTGGATGTACTGGTTCAGCTCTGGGTGGCAGGACATCTGCGTACAACCCAACATGGATGCTGAGGCCAGACGCATGGATGGGAAAACACACTCCCCTCCCCACGGCTTGTCTTTGAACAGAAAACCAGCAGCTCCCCAGGGCTCCCTGCCAAAGAGACCCGGCTTCCCATAACGGGGCTAAGAACTGTGAGTTCTCCATGGTGAAGAAAAGTTCAAATAACTCAGCCTCAACACTAGCATTTCGGAATTCCTGCATGGGACTCCCAAGAGTCTGAAAAGTCCCTAAAATTGTGCACCAAGTTATATTTGCACACATGGCCGTTTTCTCAAAGAATCCCAAAGAATTTTCTTTCTTTTTTTTTTAAATATTTTTTTAAATTGTAGGTGGACAGAATATCTTTATTTTTTTTAATATTTTTTTAGCTGTAGATGGACATAATGTCTTTATTTTATTGCTTTGTATGTGGTGCTGAGGATCGAACCCAGGGCCTCACGCATGCTAGGCGAGCACGGTACCACTGCTTCATAACCCCAGCCCTCTCTTTTTTTTTGGTACTGGGGATTGAACTCAGGGGCACTTGACCGCTGAGCCACATCCCCAGCCCTATTTTGTGTTTTATGTAGAGACAGGGTCTCACTGAGTTGCTTAGCTTCTCACCATCGCTGAGGCTGGCTTTGAACTCGCAATCCTCCTGTCTCAGCCTCCCAAAGTGCTGGGATTACAGGCGTGCGTCACCGCGGCCAGCCGTAAGGATCTTATGAGTACATACCTAGGTCACATTGGTTTGGCTTTTCCTTTTCCCTGAGTAGCCTTTAGGTTTGTACCACTTCCAACAGTCAGTGGTCATGTATTCTAATGAGCCTTCCATGAAACAGGCACTTCTAGGAACTGGACATACCACAGCATGTTTACTGATTTGTCTGACTTTTGACCTTAAACAACCCATTAGAGAGCCAATGAATGGTGGAAGAAGGTGCTGGACACTTCTGGGAATCCTCTCCCCAAACCTAGGTTCCCCTCTGGCTGGCTCAGGAGCTAGCTAGTCCCCTCTCCCTCTAGTGGGGATTGAACCCAGGGCCTTGCCCATGCTAGGCAAGCTCTCTACCACTGAGACTCATCCCCAGCCCTTTTTTATTCTTATTTTGAGACGGAGTCTCACTAAGTTGTCCAGGCTGGCCTTGAACTTGCAATCTTCCTGCCTCAGTGTCCCGAGTAGCTGTATGCCACCACGGCTGGCTGCAGCTCTCTTAGAATACCACTATGCCCCCAGGGCCTCTCACTTCCGGCAAGGGGAAGGTGAGGGAAAGCCCTACAGTAACTGCAGGGCTACCAGGAGATGCTGGGAAAAGCGGGGACCTTATGGTGGAAAAAATGAAGAAATAATTCTACCTTTTACCCACTCTGAGACTCTGGGGTCACCAGTGGCCCAACCCTGGGGCGGGCGCTCACCTGGACCGGTACGTTGTACTTCTTGCGCTTCTGGAAGATGCCCACCGGGTAAACCTCGCGCACGTAGAGGATTAGATGCACGGCCACCTCCAGGAACTCGCAGAGCACGTCGGCCACCACTGCAAAAGGGGACACTAGCCGGTGCTCCGGGGGAAGCCCGCGTCCCAAACCCTCTCTCCGGGTCTGCAGGTCCGGCCTCCCTACCTTGGCCAAAGTTGAGGTCCTGTCGCGTGAGCGTGGTCATCCTTCCGCCGCCTGGGGTGCACAGGGGGTAGTCCAAGAAGCCAGGCCGCGGGGAGCTGGGACCCCACGGCCCGGGGCTCCCGCCGCGCCCCGATCGGTCCCCGTCCGGCTCTCCGGGAACCGGAAAAGGGCCGCGGACGCCGAGCGAACGTGCTCGCCGCACGCGGAAAGCGGAGCCGGGCCGGAACCAGTCGCCCCCGCCGGGGATCCCGCCCCCGCCCCTCCCCGGTACCGGCTGCCGCCGCGGCGCGGGTCCGAGCCTCAGCGCGGGATCCTCCCGCCGGGCCGCTCGCGCTTACCGCTCGGCGGGCGGCCTAGGCGCCGCTCGGTGACGTCCGCGGCGCGCGGGAGGGTCCTAGCGCCGGCGGCGGACACGCCCATCCCCGGCACTGGCCAACCCGGGGCCTAGGTGGGCGGGCCCGACTGCCGGGGCGGGGCCTTGGATGGGTGGAGCTCGAGAGGGAAGGGGCGGGGCCCAACCTGGGTGACCGCGACGCTACCAGCCCGGGAATGAGTTGAGACGTCCCTTTGACTTCAGGTGGGTGCAACCCAAGAGAACTGTGGTCTGCACTTCTGGTCGCTTAGGCATTTTCCCCTCCAGGGTTATGTCTTGCTTTGGGAGGCGCATAAAGGAGGAGGTAGGAGTTGCTGGTGAGAACCAGGTACAAGACACAAGTGGGAACTGACGACAGCGACATCTGCTGCTAACCCCTAAGTCACCATCCCCAAGACCCTCAGCCACCCCACTGAGAGAGGCTTGGGGACAGGGACAGGGGAGCACTGAGGGTACACCCCGGACGCCCCGCCCCACTACTACCCAGAACCTAACAGCTGCCTTGCTTGACCGCCCATGAGGAAAAACGTCCCCACTTGCTAACTGTAGCTAACCTCTGTAAAGTTCCAGCCTAGTGCTAGGCACTGGGTCCTCGGGCTGTCTCACTAAATCCTCAGAATAACTCCACGTGGCCTGCTAGAATTGTCCCGTTTCTGCAGACGAGCCCAGTGAAGTTCAGGCGGGGGGTGGGGAGAGCGGAAGGAGAAGCTGTCCATCACACAGCTTGGGGGAGGCAGGCAGAGGTGCCTTCTGCCATTATTACACTGTACTGCTCTGGAATGCCCTAGAGGCATGGACAGAGTCTGGAAAAGCTGGAAAGGCCATGAGAGATGATGATAATAAAAATAATCACCACCATGAATTGAGCACTCTGTATGTGTCAACTCTTGATTTCTTTAATTTCTTCATTAGTCCTAGGAGCTAAGTATCCATTTTACAATCCCACTTTGTGAATAGCAAACAGGCCCAGAGATGCTCCTTCAATTTGCCAAAGTCACACAGGTGGAATACAAACACAGCTCTGATGCCTATTTGGACACTAGAGTTTCAACTAATGTACATCTCCCCTCTTAGGATCTGGATATGAGCTGTCCTCGAAAGTTCCTTTGTGAATACAGGAATATTCCAGGGTGGAATGATTAGATGATGAGCACAGTAACCTAATCAGTCCATCCTAGTCTGAATGGACTGAGTGGGTAGTGACTGTAGGCAGGTGGGACAAGCCCTGGAAGGGCTCATCTTCCCTGTAGCTTCTTGTCCCTTGCTCTGCTTCCTGGCTGCCAAGACCTGAGCCGCTTTCCTTCACCTTGCCCTTCCGCCAGGATGTTCTGCCTCACCTTGGAAGAGTGATGGACCGAACCTCTGTAACCATGAGCCAAAATAAACTTTTTCTCCTCTAAGTTGTTCTTGTCAGGTATTTTGGTCAGAGGGATGCAAAAGCTGACTAACATACCCCTTTATTTTACAGATAGGAAATCTAAGATTAGAGAAGCTTCCATGGAGTTACAGGTGACAGGTCATGACCAGAAGCCAAGAGGACTTTGTCTTGACCTCAGGGATGTAAGGGTTTGTTGAGAGTCCAGCCATCTGCTGGCACACAGATCTAGCCAGGAAGGTTAACCCTCTGCAGCTCATTCCTGGATGGCTCCACCCAGGTGCCTTTGGACCTGCATCTACTTACTTCTCACGGGAAGGGATAAGTAGCCTGGCTGATTAAGCCAGGGATAGCAGCACAGCATTCTCAAAATGCAGTCTTACGAAGTCTGCATCCAAATCCCCAAGGAACCTATTAAACACAAGGCCATCCAGCCACCCTGACCTACCTGATCAGGGCACACAGCAGGGCACTGGCCCTTTAACAAGCTCCCCAGGGGCCTGGATGCCCAAGAAAGTATGGAAATTGCTACTATAGTTTGCATTTTGTAAAATATCAGTGTTTGACCCAAAGGATGGATGATTTTGGTTCCGGAACTGATACACCTGGCAGCACATTTAGGGCACAGCAACACTTGGGGATTCTGCCATATCATACCATGTAGGAGAGGACCATTTCCATACAGAACCGGCTGAGCAGCCCCAAGGCTTATAGACTTGGGCTCCTTCTGATTTCAGATGTTTGACTGCATGGGGAAAGTGAGGGTCCTTCTTTTCCCCTCTCTGGGGGCTGCTCCAAGCAGCTTTTTTATTGGTGACAGGCAGTGACAGTCTTAGGGGAGCAATTCCTTGGGGACGGGGCAGGAGGAAGGGTGGGGGTCTGATGCAGCATGGGATCATCAGGGGACCTCTGCATGGGTCTCTGTACCATCTGGTGTTTCATATCTTAATTGTATCAGCATGATGGATGGTCATGGGACCCAGATTACATTATGGGGTTAATTTATTACATTTTTGAATACCCATTTGCTGGGAGGGAGACTGTTTCCAAAGTTATTTGCATGTATTTCACAATATGTAGGAGGGCAGCCGGGAGGGAAGGGTGGATGTGAAGGAGGAAAGAGAGCTTATTTGCTGCCTGGAGCAGGTCCCTGAGGGCCCACAATGGGATGAAGGGGAGACGCTCCCAAGGGACATCTAAATGGAAACAGAGCAAGTAAGCAGGGAGACAGGGGGAGCACCAGCCCAGCAAGGACTAGGGCCCACCCAGGTGGCAGCGGAGTGCTGGGGTCGCTGAACAATCACACAATAAGCAAACTGGGCAAAACAAGGCAATGAAGTGTTCAGATGCTTCCTGAGCTCCCTCCCATCCCCCCCAGGCTGATCCCAGGATGGATTCTCTATCCCACCCTGCCTAAGGTTTCCAGGACACCAGGAGAAGGGGACAGACACAGAGTGAGCCACATAGCCCGGTGACAATCCCACTGATGCTCAGGGGCCTAATCAGTTGGAATATCTCCTGAACAAAGACCCAGCCTCACTCATTCTTTCGAGTATAGCATCTCACCCAGTACCTGGCCAAACTCAGGTGCTCAGGAGCGTGTGTGAAATGAATGGACCAAAGAATAATGGAGGGAGGAAATGGTGGTGGATGGGCTCATTACCACCTGCCTGACCACCCCTAACCCCAACCCACCCCTACCCCCCGCGCGGGGTCTGGATAAGGAGCAAAGGCCTCTGATGTCAGAGCCTGGGCTGTAGGTGGGGGTGTGGAGAGAAGAGCTGTTTTCAAAAACAAAGCAGGGATTTGCCATGTTCCCTACAGTGCCCCCTATGCCCACCAGGCCTGCTTCTCTCCCCAGCATGGCTCCTTAACCAACTGCAAGGTCCTTCTGTCTCTGAACCTCAGTTTGCTCATCTGAAAAACAGGATAATGGGTCAATTCCATAGAGATGAGTTAATGAGATAATCCTTGCTAAAATATAAAATGCATCGTGCCTGGTGTATCAATGCTCAATTAATAGCCATTATGACAATGATATTAAAACCCATACTCACTATTTAAGCCCCCAGAACAACCACTTTGGACAAGCCAACATCCTGACCATCCATAGCCGCACCCCTCCCCATTTGCATTTCCCAAGGCAGGCAGCACCCATGCTGCCCTAGGGGAATGCAGACACTCCTATGGCATGAGAAGCCTAAAGGTAAGGGCAGGGACCCACAGACGGCACCTATCCTCTTCACTTGGCCTTCTGGAGTGAGGCTGGGCCTGCACAACTGCCCCTGATCCTGGGGTTCCCAGCTGACCAAAGCCCTGATCTTACACCCGTAATGATGGACAGCTTCCAACACTTCAGCCAGACCAAAGCCACACACACCAGACCCTCTGCCTGGTTCTGCTGGCTTCCCAGTGATGCTGAGCCATCATTGGTCAGGGGACCTTAAGATGGCTTATTCTTAAACTTTGCCCTCCTCTCAAAGAAATGCACCAGAACACTAACTATCTCACATGATTTTAGGAGTGTTCAGATCCTCTGAAGCCATTCTGGCCTCAAGAATCACTGATTCAGCTCAACTACCACTTTAAAAAAATGCCTTCTTTGTTGAGATATAATTCACAAGCCATAAAGTTCAGACTTCACCGTGGGCGATTCAGTGGTTTTTAGTACAGGCACAGAGCAGTGCATCCATCTCCACCGCCTCATTCATCACCCATAAACAAAATTCTCCTTCCCCACCATCAGCCAGCCCACTCTTCCCCTGCCCCTGGCCACAACCAATCTCCCCACTGCCTCTGTGGACTCGCCTGTTCTGAACAGTTCTTATAAATGTAATTATACAATGTATGGCCTTTTAGGTCTTAGCACAGGTTCATCCAGGTTGTGACATATATTGGTACTTTATTCCTTTTTATGACCAAATACTGGTCCCTTGTATGGATACACCACATTTTCCTTACTCTGTCTTCAGGTGACGGATATTTGAATCCACTTTGGCCAAATCGACTGCCCCAACTTACAGATGGGGAAACTGAGGCCCAAAGTCACCATAACCTGGCTGGGAAAGGAGTCTAGGTCTCTCCTAACATCCACCTTTTCCCACAGTGTCACTTTGGAAGAAACCAGAGAACCGAGTTCAAGCTTGTTAAAAGATCACCAAACACCCACAGCAGCACGGGAGCCACAGTCTCCAAGGTTTTATCATCTGGTACATAAATGCCATGCCACAGCTTTCTCCTTGAAGAGAAGAATCCTGCTGCCCTTGCCTTTACCCCACTGAAGTCTAGTCTCAGGCTTAGGAATCAGTCAATCAGTTAAAATCCAAGTAGGAGCATGTCTCAGTTCTGCTCAAGGCCCACCAGTGGTTCCCAATTCAGACTAAAAAACCAAAGCTTTTACCATGGCATTCACAGGCTCACATGATCCCAGGCCAGCTTCCTATCTGACTTTATTGCCCAAGGTTTCTTCCTCAAACCGATGAAGTACTCTCCTGCCTCAGGATATTTGTACTGGCTGTTCCTTTGAACTGTATTCTTCTTCCCACAGTCACATGGCCCATAACCTCATTTTCTGTACCAAACCTCTCCCCCCAAAAAAACCTGCCAAAGATGCCTTTCCTAACAATTTTATGTAAAACCACACCTCTTGGAGACCTTTTGTGTTATCTTTCCTAAATGTGCTTTAATTTGTCTTCCCAGCACTAAATCATCATGTAATTATTTGCTAACTTGTTCGTGTTTTGTCTCCTTCACTAGAACTTAAGCTCCAAAAAACAAGGATTGATCCTTGTCCAAGTCATTTACTACTACTGCACCTCTGTGCTGGCCAGCACATAGTAGGTGTTCAATAGGTGCTTATGGAATGAATTCACCTTACAGTGAATAAAGTTTTCTTTTTGCTAAACCCTCCCGGTGCCCATCATGCCAATAATCTTACAATAACAATGGCAGCTACTTTTTCTGGAGGTTTCCTGAAGGCCAGGACCTTAGGAATATTATCTTCTTACACAGGCCACTACGTCCAGTCCTGAACCCCGAGAGGGGCAAATTGATGAGCTCAGAGAAGTTAGGCAACTTGCCCAGGATGGTCCCCAAAGAGGCACCCAGGCATCTAGCCTGAACGCTGAGCGGTGTTCTCAAACCTCTAAGCTGTAATTTGTCACGCTCTGGAGAAATGGAAGCCGCCTGGCAAGCTCTGTGCGCCCAGCGACGCCGCCGCCTTCCACGTGCCGGGTCCCGGCCCTCTCTGCTCTTTGATCTTTGCAGCGCCGGAGGCCCCCGCTGACCTGGTTGTGAGTTATGGGGGCCGTGGGACCCATAACCCAGCATTCCCGCACTCCCAGGGTCATCGGGACTTGGCGCCCCGCGCGGTGATAGATGAACCAGCTCCAAGCCCTGGCTTTGTCCGGATTGATTGCGCCGACCTGAAGCGCTTCAGAAAGGCTTTGGACGAGGCGTGGCGGGAGGCAGACCGTGTGTGTGTGTGTGTGTGTGTGTGTGTGTGTGTGTGTGTGTGAGTGTGAGTGTTAGTGCGTGTGTGTGCGCGTGTGTGGAGTGTCTGTGTCCCGGGGGGCGGGAGCGGGTGCCGCAGGTGCGCCGTCGGCTGCCCAGGTGAGGTGCCAGCGCGTGGAGGACCCTGCGTTCGCCCACTTGGAGGAGAGACTTCCCGGAGAACCTCCCCCACTCCACACTTTTGGAGGCTACAAAGGCCTCGCCGCTCCCGTCCCGCCTCCCCTGCCCGGGGCATTTCTTCCGTCCCATTTGACAGCCTAGGCGGAATAATCCTTTTGGGGACCCGCCGGCCCCTGCCTGGCCAGACGCGGCCGCAGCTGAGCGCGCAACCTCCATCCATTGTTGGGGTCCGCCAGGGACCCCCTGCCGCGGCTCTTTGTCGCCCGCTCCCCGCGGAGCCGCTACGGATGCGCTACCGCGGCCGGCGCCCCTCCCGTCCCACGCGCCCCAGGGCCGCGGCGGCTCTTACGCACCGGGAGCCGCGGGCCCGCCTCGCCCGGTGCCCGCACGACCGCCGGGCTGCGCCCGCCTTTGTCTGCCTCCTTTGTCTGCCCCGCGCCCTCACGGCGGCGGCGGCCGGGCCTCTGGGGAGCGGGCCCCGAGCGCCGAGCGCAGCTGGCGAGGGCGCGCCGGCCGGGAGCGCGCGAGGCCGGGCCGGGCCAGGGCGGCCCCTCGGCGGGGTCAGCGGAGCCCGCGGCCGCGCCCCGCCCCGCCCCGCCCCGCCCCGCGCGCCGCCCCCGCCCCTTCCTCCCGGCCCCGCTCCGCCTGGGCACAGCCTCCCGCCGCCCGCGCACCTCCGCGCGGTCCTGGCTCCGCCGCTGGGCCCTCGGCTGCGCTCGGCTCCCGCAGGCGCTCGGCCCCGCGCACCTCGGCCCCCTCCCCGCTGGCCGGACAGGTAAGGCACGGCCTCGGCCCGCCCCTGGCCCCGCCTCCCGCCTCACCTGGCTGCGCGCCCGGACAAAGGTGGGCTACCTGGCGCGCCCAGGGGCGGGGCGCAGGGTGTGGAGGCTGGAGGTGAGGGTGCCGCTCTCTCTCGGGCCCTCGGACCTGTCGCTCCGTCCCACTGCCACTCCGGCTGCCGCCTCTGCCCCGCGCCGCGTGTCCCCTCGGTTCTTGGCTCTGCTCCTGGCCCCTCGTCCGCCCACCTTCCACTGGACGCTCACTTGTCCGCGCTCTGTCACTGCCTCGCCGCCCTCTCGGGGTCCAGGCTGTCGCCCACCCGCCTCCGGGGCGCTAGCCTTCTCCCGCTGCGACCTAGTATCTCTTTGTCTCTCTATCTCTGAATCTCTGGGTGGTCTCTCAAGCTGGGGACTCCACCGCCACCATTGGAAGAAGGCTCGAAGACTCCCCGAGTCGCGGCAGAGGTTGCGGCAGTGCCCTCCTGTCCCTTTCCAGGCGGCCTGGGGGACTGTAGAGGGGGCGCTGAGGGAGCCGCGCTCTCCCAGTCCAGCCCGGACGGGCGCGGCACCCCAGCCACATCGACGGCACTGGGCTCCCTCCTCTGGGGTGGCTCTCTCCCTCTCCCTCCCCTCTGCGGCCTGCTCCGTGGGTGCCCCGGGTCTCAGCTGCCCTCTGAAGCCGAGGTTAGAGACGTGTGGGTGTCTGTCGGTTTCCCGCCAAGTCTTCCTGGCCCACATCTGCGGGGTGCTTCCTCAGTCTTCACCTCCCTCGGTGGTCGCCCTTGCCCACCACACTCCACCAGCTGCCCGCCTCCCAGTTGGGCGACACAGGTGTCCAGAGCCGGTTCAGTACCATCCCTCTGGGGTCGGGCAGTCAGGGACTCTGGGAGCGATCTTGGACAAAGGAATGCATCTCTCTGAGCCCCAGTGTCCCCCTCATAAATGGGGGATAATAAGACCTGTAGGGATGTGTGCGGAAATAGTGAGAAAAGCCGATCACCTGCCCACTTGGTGCTGGAGGGGGAGGGGAGGGGGAGGCTACAGCCCTTGGGTGGGGCAGGGATATGGACTCCATAGGAACGGATTGCAAATTCCAGGCTGAGAGACACTTCAGAGAACCCTGACCTCAGCACCCTCCTGGCTCTCACTGCCCAAACCCGCAGTCACTCTCACAATCTGCCTCCTCCTCTCTGCTTTCCTAAACATCAGTTTAAAAACTAAGGTGAAAGGGGTCTCTGCTTTCCAAATGAGGTCAGTGTGGCTGTAGAGGTGTTGCTGGCAGCTGGCCGTCCATCAGGAGGCGTCCATGTGATTCAGCCCTGATTCCCAGCCTCTGTCTAGCACCGATTTCTTTTTTAATGATGCTAGCTCACCAGCCATTTCTTTTCCCCTGGGGGGATTGTCTTGCTGGATCCCAGACCTGCTTTTTAATTGCTCAAACCCCCTGACCATCATCATCTGTGTCATCAGAATAAGTGACACACCACCCTGAGTCCTGCAGTGACATGGGACAAGTAGTCCAAAGAGGGTGGCTTCGGAAGACAGAGACAGCTGGTAGGTTTCGGGCTGCCCTGGCTGAGTTTTTGTTTCACACACCAGGATGCCAACTAGAGCTTTCCTTTAGAGAGGCAAGAAGGGGCTGGGACACCCCATCCACCCCCTCACACACGCAAACACACACCCCATCAGACTCCTGCTCATGATCGTTTTAGCAACGCTGGTCCTTTAGGTCATCTCTGCTCCTGCCTTCTCAGGCCACAGTCTTGCTCAGGAAAGCCAGGTCAGCTGCTCCTGCAACCCCGAGGAAGCTTTTGCGGACTCTCCAGGACTGTCATTCACATGGAACCCATGGCACCTCCTCTGCCTTCTTCCCCCATTCAACCCATCCCTCTCCACAACCAAAACCCTTCAGTGGCTCCCTGTGGCCACTGGATTAACCAGACTCCTGCTCTATCCTGCTGTCCTCTCCCGTGCCCTCACCTGCTGGAGGGCACATCATCCCCATGCTCTGACTTCCTCTGTGATCCTGCTAGGGCTCTTCCCTCTATCTGAACTGTCTCCTGTCCCTGTGTGCAGCCCAAGCCTGGCCATCCTTGCATGTCAAGGGCAGATGGCCCCTCCTGTGGAGAACCCCCTGCTATCCTTGCCTCCCCATTTCGGGCTTTGCATGGCATGATCTCATGATCTGTCTCTGGAAACTGTCTGCTCTTCCCTGAGGGAGGGTCCCCTCCCACTGTGGCCTATGTCTGCACACATTTGTTATCTCAAATGGCATCCTTGGTCAAGGGGGGCAGGAATGAATAGAATATTGCAAGCTGCAGCTTCTTCCTGGGCTCTTCTGGGTCCTGCTGGCCAGGTCATGGGTAGAGTTGGCCTGAGGGCAAAGCACTCTGGCTGAGCAGGTGGGAGGGGAGCAAGCCACCTGAAAATCTTTGTGTTTCCGGGCTGTACTTCATTTTGGAAGATGAGCATGATCTCTATGCCTGATGAAGGGGAGGAAAAGGAGACCGGGCAAGTGACCATGCACACTGGCTTTGCATCCCAGCTGGTCACTTAGCAGCTATGTGACCTTGAGTGAGGTCTGTCACTTACCTCTGCCAGGAATGTGCTGGAGCAGGTATATGCACCCCAGTCTCCCTGACTCTGAAGCTTGGAAAGAGTAGGGGCTTCCCTCCAGAGAGGATTCCTAGGTAGGGACCCGTCATCAGAACATCTACTCTGGCCCACTGGGGAGCCAGAGACCTGTTTCCCCCTTCCAGCTCCTGGCCCTCTCTGCTTATCCCACTCCAGCCCCTCTTCAGGGGATGGGGCTTTGTGGCCAATAGGGCAACAGACTGTCCCTATGGAGGTAACGAGGTGGTGACTGAATCCTTGCCTCTAGAGGTCCCCCAGCCAGGTTGCAGCTTTGGCAATCTCACACTGGCATTGACCATCTGGTACAACCTCCTTGCTGGGTTGGGGGACGAGGAGTGGCTCCTGCTAGAATCTGGAGCAGTGGGTTGGCCTCACTGTAGGACCTAAGTTTTTTAGGTGTCCTCTCTGTGCCCAGCTCTGGGTTAAGCCCCAAGCACATGTCCCCAGTCCCTGAGAATCACAGCAGCTGCACTGGGATTGGTTACTGCATGGTGGAATGAGGAGTAGTCAAAGTGAAGGAGATGGTTGCCCTTATTGGCCACAGAGCCCCACCCCGTGATGCTGTGGGTTTGAATTGCAGATCTACCATGTGATCTTGGGCTAATCCCTTGAATCTTTGTCCTGATATCACCAAGTAGCCATTGTGGCTGATATCTGAAAAATTCTATCAAATTCAAAAGACTCAATTAGAAAATATATAAAGCTCTAGGCCTAGAATAGGATGCCCAATAAATGTTACCCAAACAAACATACTCATTGTTCAGACATGGAACTGAAGCCCAGAGAGGTTAATTGGCTTGTCTGAGGTCACACAGCTATTAAGTGTTGGAGTCAGGATTCACATCTGGAGCCAGGCTTGTTGGACCCCAGGTATTTTTCCACTCCATACTGGCCTCTGCCAGAACCCAGACAGCAGGCATTTTGTCATTTGCAGAGTAAGTGATTAGCCTGACCGAATGGCAAATGATGTTAAATTGTCTGGGCACCACAGAAGTGAAGTTTGGGGAATACAGGAGCTGGGTTCCCCACCAACACACACACACACAAACTGCTTACGGGGGTGTTGAATATCCCAGTCCAGCAGGAGGTGGGTGAGGACAGAGGATGAGGAGCACAAGGCTGGAAGCCTTCCCTGGGGGGTGGGTCAAGGCTGCTGAGAAGCCCCCACGAGAAGCCCCCAAGTCCTATACCGTTTTCCTGAGGTGTGAGGCCTTGCCCGGTGCAGTCCCAGGGCTGCTGCTGGGAACAATGAAAGCAGATGGAGCCACTCCTGCAGGGCAGCGAAGCCTCGTTTGCCAAGACAATGGTCCCCTCCAGGCTGGGTTAGGCCTGTGGTGCCCTGCCATCGATCAACCTACTGAGGACAGAGGAGGTAGCCACCTGCGCCTGTCCCCTGCACACTCACAAATGGTCTCAGGACACCCCTCCCATCCCTGGCCACCTTCCTCCCTGTCCTACCCATTCCACAGGAACAACAGGCACTGTTGTCCAATGCTTGCTCTAGGTCCCTTTCGCTAAGATAGCTTTACCTTCTCCAACCAACCCACAGCGACTGGCATTTTTGGGAGAGGACACAGGCTCCCTCCTGTGCTCAGCGGGGCTCACCCCGGACTCAGCTTTTGGGTTTGGTGACAGCTGTGTGTTTTAATCTGTAGTAGCTGCCCGGGCCTCTACCTTTCGCTAGCCCCAGCCTTTCTGCTGGAACTGTCAGGGAAACACTGGAGCCAGGGACTGTGTCTTTGCTGGCAGATTAGAAACTCTGTGTTTTGGAACTTTCCCAAGGTCAAAACCTGTCCTACCAGACTGAGAAACCCCTGAGGACAGCACTGGGCCTCTCTGGAGGCTTCCTGGAGGCAGAGGCTGCCTCTTCCTGCTTACACTGGGAACAACCTGAGGGTGGGCAGGAGTCTCAGGGTCCTCCAAGGATCTTCCCTGTCACAGTAGGCTGGGGCTCTGTGTTCCCCACCACACTGGCCATTTCCAGGAGCAGGGACCAGGTCTGCCACTTCAGACTGGAGCAGATGCCCTTGCGCAGCACTGGGGGGCGGGGGCTCCAGCTGGCTTCAAAAAGCCCGAGGAGCAGTAGGTGGGGCTCTGGCTGCTCCCAGCCCAGGAGGAGCTGGGAGGCCCTTCCTCTTAGAAAAGTGGCTCTTTGGGGAATGCAGGGTAACTTGAAGGGAGGAGATGGGCAGGGACCATCTGCGTGTCCCTCCTCCACCCTGTGCAGAATATACATATTTTTTATTAAATAAGCAAAACCACTCATGTCCATGCCTCTAAAGAAGATTTGAAGCAACCAGGTGCACACCTGTAATCCCAGCACTTAGGGAGGCTGAGACTTTGAACTTAGGGAGGCTGGCTTTGAACTTGCGATTCTCCCTAAGAATCGCAAGTTCAAAGCCAGCCTCAGCAATGGCGAGGAGCTAAGCAACTCAGTGAGACCCTGTGTCTACATAAAACACAAAATAGGGCTGGGGATGTGGCTCAGTGGTCGCGTGCCCCTGAGTTCAATCCCCAGTACCAAAAAAAAAAAAAATGAAGCCTAAGCCCAGAGCCCTAAGACTCCCCAGTGTGCGCCCCAGGTTTTCAGAGCTGACTGCAGGGTGGCCACACTTCCCTTAGAGCGGGCAGGGGCTTGCGGGAGGGCCATCTCCATCCTCCAACCAGCCATTCCAGGAAATGACCACCTTCAGCACCCCCCCCCCATGAGGAGGGGCAGGGTGAGCAGGAGAGGGTGGGGGAGAAGAGGGAGGGTAGGGAGGTAGGGAGGACAGGTAGGCAGGGCAGAGACCAGGCAGGGGAGTCGCCAGAGCAGCTCCAGGTTAAAATATTCTTAGCATCTCCATAGAAGTATGGAAATAAAAGGGGAGTATTCCATACCCAACAAGATTTGTCCTTAAGCACCACTGAGTTCTGATTGGGGACACTAACACTGTCCCCAGGGATCCCAGACTGGGGATGTCATGAAGCAGAGAATATTCTAACAAAAATCAAGGACAGGGCAGAGAGCAGTGCAGAAAATGAGTTCACCAAACTTAACCAGGGCAGGAACAGTAGTGAGGGTTCTGTGACCAGAGGGCGCCACACCGAGACCCCTCTTCTCTAAGGCCACTCATTTAAGGACAAAATTCAGCCCTTAGTCCCAGGGTTCCTGTAGGAGAAGTTGTGGAATGCCCCACTGGGGTCTGCAGGCCTCGAGACCCCAGACCAATTTCCCATGAGTCCAGAGAGCTCATCACCTGGGCCTTGGCCTCCCACAGAGCCCCAAAGGGAGGCAGTTGGTTGGAGTGAGTTCTGCACGTCCTCCCCTGGCTGGGAGAACATTTCTTGGCTGCTGAAAGGTCAGGTGTGGCAGAGGATGGCTGCATTCAAGTTTCCTAAGAGCCAGAGAGGGTTTAAACCTTCCCCAGGGTAGGATCCTGCCCATTCCAGCCCTCTGCCCCGCAACTTGTATTCCTTTCCAAAGAGCCCCTGAAAGATAGCACCCACTAAAAAGAGGCCTCGTGCTGGTCTCAGTGTGCCCAGCCCAGCAGCCAAGTTGGTAAGGGTCTCTCCTGTGCCCAAGGGTAAGCTACAGTTAGAGAGGGGGTGAGAGCCAGGCGGGCTCCCCCAGGGCTGGTCTGGGAACGTCCTCCTGTATTGTGTTTTGTCTTTCAACATTCACAAATATGTCCTCTGAACCCATGCTGGCTCAGTACCCCGCCCCAACCCCTGGAGGCTCATTCAGGCCCTGGGGCATATTATCTGTCACCCTTCCCCACAGGGGGTTGGCAGTTGGACAGACAGATGGAGGAGACTTGTCAGTACAGATGATAAATTCCCAGGCTCCCTTATAGACAGGGCCATTGGGACCATCTAACCCACCCTCCCCTGCTCCCTACCAAAAACAAATATTAAGCAGTATAAATCTTTTCCCAAATGAAATCTAATCCACAATCCCAATACTGTACAGAAAACCAACAAAAACAGTGTTTTATGAGCAGTGTAGCACCCACCACTGGTGATTCCTTTCCCCAAATTAAAATCTTCTCTAATTTATGCAGACACAATGCCTAGTCCTATATTCAATCCAGGGGACTCTCTTCAGCCTCTTCTACACAGACTTTGTGCAGCTGCTGTTCTGCCCCCGCTTTATAATATTTGCTTATTTAAAATAAATCGATAAGGGGCGTAAAAGGTAGTTTTTCTCAGGGATGTAAAATAATGCAATCAATGTTGGTTACACCTGTTGTGAGGCTGAGCCTCTAGCTGGTGGTTCAAAAGCCAATCCAGAAAAAAAACAAAAAAAACAAAAAAAAACAAAAACAAAAGCCAATCCAGGAGCGCTTAACCACTAAACCACATCCTCAGCCCTTTCTTGTATTTTATTTAGAGACAAGGTCTCACTGAGTTGCTTAGGGTCTCACTAAATTGCTGAGGCTGGCTTTGAACTCGTGATCCTCCTGTCTCAGCCTCCCAAGCCCCTGGGATTACAAGCATGCACCACTGCACCCAGCACAGCACTTTCTCTTAAACAGTTCACTTTCCACCCAGGCATTCTCTTTAGTAAATAGAAGCCCAAGTTATGATGGGGCTGTGCCCATGTAAAAATTGGATAAAGAAGCTGGACGTGGGGGCTGGGGTTATGGCGCAGTGGTAGCGTGCTCGCCTAGCACGCGTGAGGCACTGAGTTCGATTCTCAGCACCACATAAAAATAAAACAAAGATATTCTGTCCACCTACAACTAAAAAAAAAAAAAAAGAAGCTGGACGTGGTAGTGCACTCCTGTAATCCCAGCTACTTGGGAGGCTGAGGTAGGGAGGTTGCAAGTTCAAGGCCAGCCTGGGCAACCTAGCAAGACCTTGTTTTAAAAAAAAAAAGTAGAGTAAAGTATACATCAGAGTGCTTGTTATTTTTGCTAAGCTTCAAAATAGTTTTAAAATACATGTATTTTTAATTTTCTTTTTTTGTGTGGTTCTGGGATTGAATCCAGGACCTGATGCATGCCAGGCAAGCACTGAGTTACACCTCCCCAGCCCCTAAATACAAATATATACATATATATATATATATATTTTATTTTTATTTTTTTTTATTTTTTTATTTTTTTTTGGTACCGGGGATTGAACTCAGGGGTACTCGACCACTGAGCCACATTCCCAGCCCTATTTTTTTGTGTTTTATGTATAGACAGGGTCTCACTGAGTTGCTTAGCACCTCGCCGTTGCTGAGGCTGGCTTTGAACTCGCGATCCTCCTGTCTCAGCCTCCCTAAGTGCTGGGATTACAGGCTTGAGCCACCGCGCCCGGCATATATATATATATATTTTAAATGAATTAGACTCATGTTTCAGAACCCTGAAAACATCTGTGCCAAATAAGGCAGCTAGAATTTATCATTTTCCCCATGAGGAAGACGTTGGGGTCCAAGTTCTCCTAGTCGGGGCTTGTCTTGCTGGAGGCCTGGACAGGCACCATCCCCCGGCTCCAGCCCAGCATACCTGCAAACCCTTCCGGCCTGTCCTCACCCCAGCCCACCATGCAACCAGTGGGCAGAGGAGCAGGACTGGAATGCTGGCCTACAGCTCTCCCGGGAAGCCAGGTGGCGAACTCCACAGTTGTCTTCCAGGCAGGTGGGGCAGGAGTCCTCCTTGTCTTGTGGCCCCCAAAGGAAAGACTGTTGGTGGGGAGGGGCTTAGGAATCAAAGCAGGCTCAAGGCTTGATTAATCGCCTTCATTTGCATGTGACACTTCCCTGGAGCCCCTTGGCGACAGCTCCCCACCCCCACAGCAGGGAGCAGGCAGGCTGGGGCAGGAGATAAACCCTCTCCTCTCTCTAGTTTCCTTTTCGCAGCTGCCAGGGTCTTGACAGCATTCAGCCACAAAGATGCTGTCTCAGCAATGACAGGCACCGATAGGGACAGGCACGTGCCCCTGGGGAAGTTCTGTGCACTGCCCTGTGTGCAAGGACCAGGTCCCCTGTGCACCCACCCAGGCCTTGGTTGTGTCATCTTGGATTTGTGATGTGCCCTTCCAGAGCCTCAGTTTCCCCATTTTAAAAATGAGGAAACCTAGCAGGCATGGTGGTACACAGCTAGTGTAATCGCAGCAGCAGGAGGCTGAGACAGGAGGATCAAAGCCAGCCTCAGAAACTTAGTGAGGCTCTAAGCAACTCCGTGAGACCCTGTCTCTACATAAAACACAAAAAAGGGCTGGGGATGTGGCTCAGTGGTCGAGTGCCCCTGAGTTCAATCCCTGGTACCAAAAAAAGAAAAAAAAATGTGGAAAATTACCTGAGGTGCGAGCAGTGGGCAAGGCTAGGTAAGGCAGGAGGAGCTAGTTGGGGCCTCATCCTGGTACCTGGATGACTTTTGTATCATTTTGGTTTTTGATGATTCACTGTCCGAGCCACCTCTGGGTTGAGGATGGTCCTGACATCCTGAGCGGCTCTCCTTCAGGGCCATCTCCTGGCTGTTGACTGTCCCTAGTCAGGGGAAGATCAGACCCAGGCCACACGATGGGTTTGATGAGCCGTGGTAGCAGAACCCTGGAGGGGTGTGGGGCGGGGGTGGGGGAGCACCTGCCTCCCTCCTCGCCTGGATGCTTGGTGCTTGTGGCACAGCCTCCAGCTGGCTTCCAGAGTGACAGAAATGGATTGGAGCCCATCGTCACTGGGGATCCTTGGCACGGCTTCTGTCGCAGCCCATGTTTCCTGAGTGGCTCTTTGCCAGGCTGGCATCGTGCCGGTTGGGCTGTGCCAAGATCTTTGTACAAATCCCGTGAGCTGCAGAGAGGAGCCCGTCAGTCTCCCCACACCCTTGCCCCAGTTCATACACACACATCCTGGGGAATCCACTTCCATCCGGGTCCTGGCTCATCTGTGCCGAGACCTGGAGGGTCCTGTGTGTGCCACAGGAGCTGCCAGTTGAGTCAGAGGCTTAGAAAAAAGCCCATAATCGCAGTACAGAATGGCACATGAGGTCTCCAAGAGCTGGGCAGAGCCATGTGGAGCACCTGGGGAGCACGTTGAGGGAGGGGACTGAACAGGCTTCCTGGAGGAAGGGGCATTTGGGATGGGTTCCAAAGGATGGGCAGGATTTGGCAGAAAGCTGGGAGTGGAGGTGACAGGTTGTCCTGGGCAGAGGGTACGAGATCCGAGAGACAGGAACGATGGGGTGAGTTTGGGGCCCAGGAAGAAATCTTTTTTTATTTTATTTTTATTTGTTGGTACTGGATATTGAACTCAGGGGCACTCGACCACTGAGCCACATCCCCAGCCCTATTTTGTGTTTTATGTAGAGACAGGGTCTCACTGAGTTGCTTAGCGCCTCGCCATTGCTGAGGCTGGCTTTGAACTCGCGATTCTCCTGTCTCAGCCTCCCAAAGTGCTGGGATTACAGGCGTGCGCCACTGCGCCCGGCTCCAGGAAGCAGTCTTTGTTGGCTGTGAAGGGGAGAAAATAGAAACCAGGGCTGAAAACTAGTTTTGGACCACATCGTACCAGGTCTTGGGTGACAAAGTTGCTGAGCGGGATGGCAATAGGGAGCCGCAGTCAGTTTTGAGCAGGTGAATGTCGTGCTCAGGAAACCAGTGGCAGCATGGGCTGGCTGGGCAGGGCTGTGCCCAGGAGGTCTGAGGAGGGAAGGGCCCCCCACACTGAAATCCCGCTTCTGCCCAGACTGACTGTGTGAACTCATGGGGTGCAAGGAGCCATTGGGAACCAAGATGGCACTGAGGGGGGGGATTCCTGGTACCCTGAATGAACTCACAGCCAGATAGGGGCTGGCAAGGGCATTTGGGAGGACAGGAAGGATGGTAAGTTTGGGATGTAAAGGCAGGAATGGCTTTATCTCCCGGGGAGGAGCTGTCCCCCGAGACCAGTGCCCAGGCTGGTCACCATGCTCAGAGAACCCTTGACTAGCCTCAAGTGCATCCATAGGGACAGCAAGCTGCTGTGAGTGCCCCAGGTCTGCCCTCCTCTCTGCCAAGCCTCCTCTTGCCTCCTGCCTGCAGTTTCTGGGTTTCTTGCCCCCCTCCAGGACAGGAAAGGGTGTGATTCCATTCATTGGAAAATGCCCCACAGGCTCCCTGTGGGCAGGGGGTGTCCTGCAGGCTTCTCCCAGGCTCTCAATGTCCCTGCCAGATTGAAGGGCAGGGCCTGGTCTTGGACCTGGATGGCATCCAACACAGACTCTGAGTCTTTCCCATCCTAGGGAGAGCAGAATGCCAGGGCTGGCCCTGGTCAGGCTAATGGCTGCCTGGACAGTAGCCCTGGATCTGCCATAGCCCGGAGGCAGGGTTGAGGAGTCCCTCTGAGTCCTGCTGAGCTTGACTGACAGGCCTTTAGAGCAGCCAGGGCCTGTGCTGCCCGGGGCTTCAGGAGCTCTGGCCTCAGGGGCTCTCATTAGGGAAGGGCAGAAAGGGAGGCAAGGGCGCAGGGACCTGCAAGGTGGCCAGGACAGCGAGTGAGGACTGTGGCGTTCGTGGTCTCAGGCCGATTGACATGTGATGAGAGACGTAGCCTGGCCCAGGGTGAACCCACCTCTCCCAGCCTCCCTCAGGATCTTCAGGCAGCGGGGGGTAGGGGACAAGACAGAAAATGATGGGAGCGCTTTGTGTTCAGCTCATGGCTCTGGAACAGCAGGCCCACGGGCAGTGGAGGCCAGGTTCCTGTCTCCCCAGGGACCAGGACATGTCCAGCCAGGATGGCGGAAAGCACAGAGCGTGAGGCTGGGAGGAGGTGCCAGCTCCCTAGCCCAGGAGTGAGCAGCCTGGGCAGGGCTCTGTGGGTGGGTCAGCCCAGAGCCCTGCCCTCCCCAGGTGGGCTGAAGGTGAGCGGGGTGGGGTGGGGGTGGGGCCGCAGGAGCTGAGCCTGCTGGAGGGAGGGACGCTGGAAACTGAGGATTATTACAGGCCACCAGCCTTTCCTCAGCCCTGGGCAATTATAAGGCTACAAATCACAAAGAAGCAGCCATGTAAGCACCTTTGGGAGCCTAATGGAATTTGGGGGAGGCCATAAAAATTCAATCAGCTACTGACCTGCAGAGCCTAGCTGGATGCAGAGAAGCTGGCATGGGGGGTGAGGTGGGGTGTCTTCAAAGTCCACAGGCACCCCCCACGGTCCCCCCAGCTGCAGGCCTCCTGAGCCTGAGCCGGGATGTCCTCGGGACCCACCGGGGTCAGCTCCTCCTCAGCATGGAGGGCATGGAGGGAGGGGACTGGGTTTCCAGGTGGCTCTGCTTCCGGTGAGGAAGGAAGAGCATAAGTGGGGTCGGTCACTGCACATTGCAGGCGTCAGTGCCAAGTCCACAAGCCATCCCCAATTCCCCTCCGTGTCAGAACCTCCAGGGGACTCGGAGCTCATGGTGGGAGGAAAAGAACGGGCCAGGACCGAGCTGAGCTGTCCTGGGACAGCCACAGAGGCTCCAGAGCACAGGAGAAAGGCCACTTACAACGTGTTACCTACCCTCTCCAAGCCTTAACTGCTACTTCAGAAAAATGGGGAAAATAACAGGAGCCTTTTCAGAAAGGTGCTGGGAGGGCCGAGCAGACGGATCCACACAAAGCCCCTGACAGCCCCTAAGCAGGCGCGAGCTATTAGTCCATTTGTTTGAATTTAGGCTCATGTCAAGTCTCAGGGACCAGAGGTGTATTTCTGAGCTCTGAGGGCTCAGCTTTGCCCCAGAGGATTTGGCAAAGGTCAGAGAAAGGCATTCTGGTCCAGTCCAGAACCTGGATGCAGCTTCAATGATTAAAGCAAGGATCTGTGACCTTGGCCCGCTGTCTTTCTGGGACCCTCTAATGCCATCTTGTGCATTGGAGGGTGTTTAGAGCATCCCTGGCCCCCACCACGGGAGCCATGAGCCCACCCCAGTGTCTCCATGCATGGCCAAAGGTCCCCTCGGGAACATAGTTCCCCTCCATCCCTGTTGAGAAAAACTGGCCTATAACAATCTGATGCAGGATGCGGTGACCTGGGAGTGGGGTTCCCGAGGAGGAGCCGCCCCACCGCCCCAGAGAACGCTGCTTTTCTTGCAGGGAGGAGCCCATGGCGGGGGCTGCCCTCCACGGAGCCCCTGTGCTGCTCCTGGTCTTCCTGGTGCTCCCTGGGCCCAGCCTGGCAGACTCCCTTCCACCTGGAACGCCTGCCCGGAACCTGCCTGAGAACCACATCGACCTCCCTGCCCCGTGGACACCTCAGGCCAGCCACCACCGCCGCCGGGGCCTGGGCAAGAAGGAGCGGGGCCCAGGCATGCCTGGCCGGGCCCAGGACGGGGCTGGGCTCACCACCTCCAGGCAGGCCTCTAGGCTGCCAGGGGCTGGGGGGCTGCTGCCTGGGCAGGGTCCTGCAGGTCTGCTGCTGGACAAGGACCTGCTCCTGGGGCTGGCTTTGCCCTACTCTGAGAAGGAGCCCCCGTCTCCAGGGTGGGAGAAGGTGAAGAAACGCAGCAGGGCCCACAAGAGACGCAGGGACAGGCCAAAGCCTCACCGAGGTAGCTAGAGATCTGGGGGGGGGGGGGCGGGGCTCAGACCCAAAGACCCAGGCCAGGAGCGGGAGGCCAGAGGGGGTGATACTGGCCTGAGGTCCCTGGGAGATGAGCCAGAAGCCCCAAAGGGGGCAGGCAGTGGCACTCAGAAGACAGGAGAGAGTCCCACTCAAGTCAGCAGGATCTAGTAAGAAGAGGAGGCCAGGGAGGACTGGGCGTAGGACACGGGAGGAAGAGAAGGAGAGGGAGCAAGAGAAGCTCAGTCTCTTCCATAGATCATCCTTTTAAGTCGGGAAGTTCTACCTTTTATCTGACCTAATCAAAGTCCTGAGTAGAGATGGAATAGTTCCAACCCCCACCCCCAAGCACATCTTTAATCAACTCTGCAATCGAGGGAGAGCCAAGAGTGCAGGCTCTGCATCCAGGTCTGTCCAAGATCAAGTCCTGGCTCCACCACTTACTAGTCTGTGGCCCTGGGCAAGTTCCCAGTTGGCGCCTCCATTTCCTCTCTGCACAGTGAGGATGATGGTCCCTTCCACCCTCCGCGTGGACCCAGAGCTCTGATCTACAGATGCCTAGAACGCAGGTGTTGGGAGCCACGAGCAGTCACTGATAGTCAAGCTTCAGGTCCCTAAACCAGTGTCCTCCCACCTGATCACAAATGACCCACACGTAGCTTTCTGTCGCTGCAATAAGATCCAGCAGGAAAGGTCCAGCCAGGCATGGCGGTGACCCCTGGAATCCCAGCTACTCAGGATGCTGAGGCAGGGAGATGGCCCACCCCTGTCCCTCCTGCATCTGCCCTGAGTGTTTCAGGGTGCTCCTCCCTCCCCGCTCACCCCAGGAGGCCCCACTCTCCCCTGCCCTGGGACCTGCCAGGCACCTCAGCTTCCAGGTTTCTCTAAGTGACAAGAATGCCTCTAGGGGACGTCTGAGTGCCACAGACAGGGGAAGGGTGGGTAGGGTCTTAGAGAGGAAGGCGTGGAGCCTCAGGCCCTTCTGTACACAGCTGGGCTCTCTGCCCTGCCAGACCCCCAGGAACCCCAGGGCACAGAACCCAAACAAGAGCCCCAGCTTGACTTTTGGCCACCACTCAGAGGTCACCTGTGTTGGGTTGTGGGGGCTCCTGACACCCTGGAGGACAAACAGGAAGGTGCGTGTGGGGCCTTCCTCCTGGCTTGACTCTCCAGCTTCAGAGGAGCAGGGGGCCCTCCTAGGACAGTTGGTGCGGTGGGCAGAGGACAGAGCACAGAGGACAGCTGCAGCCCAGCCCTGCCCTGCTGACCACCAGCTCTGAAGCCTCAGGCTGACGGGGCCTCAGTTTCCTTGTCTGCAAAAACGAATGGTTCCCAAGACCCCGTCTACTGGCTGAGATTCATTTCTGCAGGGTGCAGTGACCCCAATGGACCCAGCTGAACTTACAGCCGGGTCTTGGCCTCAGCAAAAAAGGCAAAGATAAACCTTAGCCCTCCAGCCTCTCTCCAAGTCCACTCATTAATGACCCCCTCTCAGCCCTGCGTTCATCCCCTCCCACTCACACTACCCCACATCCGTGTGTCTTGGTAGGTGACACCCGTGGTTAAATGCATTGGCTTGCATTCAGATGTTAGCTGTGTGTCCTTAGGCAAGTTACCTAACATCTCTATGGTTCAGTTTCCTCCTCTATAAGTGAAGCTGTAGGAGTGCCCACCTCCCAGAGCTGCTGCAATGCTTAGATGAACTAATACATGTGAAGTGGCTCCCCTGGGACCCAGGAGAGGAGGTACTCAAAAATAGGGGGGTGACTAATGATCACTACACAGGGAGCATGGAGGTGTGAGGGAGCTGTGGCGCTCACCTGCCAGCCTTCTCTATGGCCTCTCCCCACGAGTGTTCCTCAGCCTCACCATGATGCTCCCCTCTCCTCCAGGAAGCCCTCCATGGTGAATTCTGCCAGTTCCCATGAGTTACACTTAAGTCCCAGGCGCCCCCAGCCAGCCCTGCTGTGGACTTGGCCGGATGCTGCTTCACAGGGAGGAAACCCAGCAGCACTGTGTGCGGCCATCCAAGGCTTCCCCCCACCCCGCTGAGCTCCCCAGGGGCCAGGCCGCAGGGGTGTTGGCTGAAAAAGGGCTGCCCCTGGGTCCCTGCCGCCCCCTGGTTTGCAGCAGAAGAGGTAGGTTGTCCTGTGGGCTGACCCAGGTGGCAGCAGGTAAAGCACTCTGCCTCCTACCCTGGGTCCCAGGCCGCGTGCTGGTCCGAGGCCCCAGCTCCCTGAGGAAGAAGGTGGAGCTCTCTGCAGACCCCACGCTGGCTGGGGCCCCCGAGGAATCCTCCACGAGTCTGGCGCCCACCATGCTCTTCCTAACCACCCTGGAGGCAGCCTCTGCCACCGAAGAGTCCCTGATCCTGCCTGTCACCTCGCTGCGGCCCCAGGTAAGGCACCCCCAAAACTACCTGGAGCTAGAACCTCAGACCTTCTCATAGGAGTCCCTCTTAGTCCACTAAGGGAGACTGGGGCCTGGCAGGAGGGTGCTGGTGGGGGCCACTGGCCCAGGTGCACACCCGGTCTCCTGATCCAGTGCAGTCCAGCCTGGCCCAGCTGCCCCTCCATCCTGGGGAAGGGTATCACTGCCCAGGCGAAAGTGGCTTGGGGCCCACTCTGGGGACGGCCAAGGAAGCAGGGCAGCCTAGCACACTGGCCTCTGCACAGAGTGGCGAGGCCCTGAGGAAAGAGCTTGAGAGTCCAGAGAGGACAGGGAACAGTGACAGCAGCCATAACGTCCTCATGACCCAGAATTAACTAGTGTTAGTTGGTTAGCAGCTGGACCTACCTCTTCCTGATTCTTGAGAAAGACATGAGCGAGATCAAGCCAGAAAATGCAGTAAAAGTGCCGCCCACTGGTGGCTCCAGGAGGGTTTGTGGGATTGAACCCAGTCACTCTCGCCCTCTGCGGTGGCTTTGAGATTTTTTAAAAATAAAACTATTTGAAAGGATCCATAATATATATATATATAACTTATTTTATATATTGTATAAGAAATAGTAAATAAAAGTAGATATTTTTATCAGTACAGTATTCCCCCACTTATCCATGGTCTACTTTCTCCAGTTGTAATCCATCATAGTCCAAAAACATCATTTGAAAATTCCATAAATAAATAATTCATAGGGGTTTTTTTTTGGGGGGGAGAGCACTGGGGATTGAATCCAGGGGTGCTTTACCACTGAGCTACCTCCTCAGTCTTTTATTTTTTACTTTTTTGAGACAGGGTCTCACTAAATTGCTGAAGAGCTTGCTAAGTTGCTGAGACTGGCCTCGAACTTGTGATCCTCCTGCCTCAGCCTCTGAGTCTCTGGGATTACAGATGTGCACCTGTGCCCAACTCAGCTCATAGGTTTTGCTGTCTGGAGTAGCATGATGAAATCCCACTCAGTCTCACCCAAGACATAAATAATTCCCGTATCAGATACACTGTATCCATGCTGTATATGCTACCTGCCCGTTAGTCTCTTAGCAGCTGTCTATTAGTTAGCATCAAATTGATTGTAGTGGTACAGCAGTGCCTTGTTCAAGTAACCCTTAGTTTACTTAATAATGGCCCCAAAGCACAAGAACAGGGCTACTGGCAATTCAGATAGGACAAATGCAAGCTGTAAGGTACCTCTTTTATGTATCATCTCACCTCATCACAAGAAGGAAGAATGCCGTGCAGTAAGATATTTTGAGAGAGAAAAACCATATTTACATAATTTTATTATAGTATATTGCTATAATCGTTTTATTACTGGTGATTATTGTTAATGTGTAACTGTGCCTGGTTTATAAGTGGCACTTCATCATAGGTGTGTCTACACAGGAGGAACACAGCCTACAGGCTTCAGCACTCTCCAGGGTTTCCAGCACCCTTGGTGGTCTTGGAATGTCCGCCATGAATGAAGAGGGACTTTGATCTTTCTTGTCCTCTTTTTGGGTCCTGTACTCTTGAGATTCTGAAGAAAGCTAGGGAGTCCATGGTTGGTTATGTCAGTGAAGGCCTCCTGAAGGCCACCAGTTGAGAACCCAGCCCTGGAAGTACAGTTATTGCCTGTGTTCTACTGTGCACAGTGACCGTGTGCAGGTCCAGTCATGCTCTCTGGTCTTCAGCAGTTTTGAGGCCATTAGTGGCAGCTTTGAGTGGGACAGAGACCTTGTCCCTGGCTTCCCCAGGGCCTTGGAGAGCTGAGGAGAGGAAAGGACAGAGAAGTGAGTGGCTGGACTTCTTCCAGTCACTCCTCCTGGGCTTAGAAACTCTGAGCAAAGCCGGGCACAGTGGCGCACACCTGTGATCCCAGCGGCTAGGGAGGTTGAGGCAGGAGGATTGCGAGTTCAAAGCCAGCCTCAGCAATGGCGAGGTGCTAAGCAGTGAGACCCTGTCTCTACATAAAATACAAAACAGGGCTGGGGATGTGGCTCAGTGGTCAAATGCCCCAAAGAAAAAAAGAAAGAAACCCTGAGCAAGCAAGGGCTCCTTCCCAGCCCAGCGGTGGTCAGTGCCCTGCTCAGAAGGCCCTGTGGGCAGCTCACTCAGCTGCTGGGGCAGGAGCCTCAGATAGCTGCCCTGATGTCCTTGGCTGGGATTTGGGCTGCCCGGTGGAAGGCAAGGTGGCCTCTGTGTAGCCTCTCCTTTGCCCTCTGGCCTCGAGACCCCACATTCCTGTCCCATTTGTGAGAAGGCTTCAGGGTCCCATTTACCCTCCTTTTGTAGTCACAGCCCAGGTCCGACGGGGAGGTGATGCCCACGCTGGACATGGCCTTGTTTGACTGGACGGATTATGAAGACTTAAAACCCGAAGTCTGGCCCTCTACAAAGAAGAAAGGTACGGTCGCCTTCCCCACCCTGCGCCAGGCCCGGGCTCCCCACCACCACCATCTGCTGGGCAGGCAGCGATCCCCATCTGATCTGCTGATGTGCATGGTGGGGTGGTGGGTGGAGCCTTCTAAACCAGAGCTGACTGAAGATGGAGGATTCTCGTAAGTGTTCAGTACAGGCCAAACACTGCCCGGGTATCAGCTGGAGAGGAGGGTAACCGGCAAGGTCTGCATTGACCCATTTTAGAGAAGAAACACCGAAGTACAGAGAGGATGGCATCTTGCCCAGGCCACAGCCACAGTGACACCCTGACCTTTCTGCTCTGCGGGGCCTCAGCTTCTGACATCATGTCTTTTTATTCCCAGAGAAGCACTGGGGTCAGTTCAGAGACGGCAATGAAACATCGCCAGCCGAAGGGGATCCATGTGACCATCACCAGGACTGTCTGCCAGGTATGCCGGCGTCCAGACTCTGGGCTAGGAGGAAACCAGGTCAGGGTAGGGTTCCCAGGCACACGAGCAAGGTCTGAGGCTCCTTGTCCCTTTACAGACAATAAATAACGTCAGTAGCAGCCACCAATGTCCTGTGAGTTTCTATCCTACGTCAATTCATTTAACACAGAGAGAGAGGGTCACTGTCATCCTCAGATTTCAGGCAAGACAGTTGCGCCCCAGAGAGGCTAAGTGTCTGGCCTAAGGTCACACAGCTAGGAAGTGGCTCAAACCTGGGTCAGCCTAGTTCCAAAGCCACTTAACTCTGGCCCACAGAGCCGGGATGATCCTTCCTTGACCTCTTCCTCCCAGCATCCGGCAGGGTTTTATTCTGTCCCACGCCATGGTGACCCTGCCTGGCTTTCCCAGGACAACATCCTTGCCCATTCAGCAAATGTCCCCCTCAAGATGGTCTAAAAACAAGGGGCTGATGTTCTGAATAACGCCCCAAACTACTGATCCTTGTGGGATCAGACAGGCCTTCCAGAAGCAGATGCTGAGATGGAGTTAGAAGCACAAGAGGCTTCTTTTGGGGGTGAAGTAGGGGTAGGTGACGTGAGGGGAAGCCAGGCTGGACAGGAAAACCTTCATACCGATGCAAAGTCTTGGGCTGTGCAGGCCCTGAGCACAAGCTGCTTGTCATGGCCTGGGGCTGCTGAGGAGCCACCTGTCATGGGCCAGGTGGCCCCTGAAGGTGCTGACAGCTGGAGGCCATCCGCTCATTGCCACTGAATCTAATTGCCTGGGAAGAGCCCTGGTAGCATACCTCTGGACAGTTATATCAGCGGCCAGAATATCCTGCAAGACAGCAACCAAACCAGCTGCTGGGCACGGTGCCAGGCCACCCACTCTCTCACAGCCCGTTTCCTCCCCAAGCCACTGTTTGCGCCTGGGCACAAAGGAAAGGCTCCAGCTTGTGCCTGTCCACCGGACAGTCTTGGAGAGCCTGCTCCGCAGTGGGCAGAGCCAGGCTTTGGCCTATCTAGGACGATCCTCCAGCCACCTGGGGCTGTTAGATGGGCTCCCCATCTGTTAGAAGAGCAGTTGTCCCTGATCCCTGAGGCCCCTCTGCACTGAGCTGATTCCACACCTGGCAGCCCCCAGCTGTTCCACCTGCTCTCCTGGGGAGGTGACCTCTCACCACCTTCCCTCTTCCCATAATCAATCAGTCACCCATGGGGGCAGCTGGGGGTCTCTGCCCCCCACCCCCAGGGACCTCAGCCTTGACGTCCATCGGTGGTTCCAGCCAGGCAGCCCTACACACCAGATGGCCCACACTGCCAGGGCAGAGTCTGCCATAGGGATGATGGATGTCCTGTCCAGTGGGACTGTGAGCTGGGTGGCGGGGAGGGGCTGCTCGGCCAGGCTGACCACGTGCTCTTGCTGTGTGGCAGGGACCTGCTGCGACCTGCGGGAGCATCTCTGCACCCCCCACAACCGTGGCCTCAACAACAAATGCTTCGACGACTGCATGTGTGTGGAAGGTGAGTCCAGACGCCCTCGGCCGCGGAGCCTTTTCCTCAAGACTGCTCATGCAGTGAGTGGACAAGATGTCCCGGCCACGGGCGGGTGGAGGCCCGTGGGCAAAGCGGGCAAGAGAATCTCAGGGGCACTGCAGATGTGAACAGGAATAGCCTTGCTCCAGCTGCCCCAGTCTGTGAACTCAGAGCCTTGGTTCCTGGCCTGTTTTTTCAGATTTGCTTTGCTCGCCTCTTGAAACACCAGCTGGAGGGTGTCCCCCTTCAGGAGGCGGGAGGAGGAGAAGCAGCAGCCCCTTTAAATAAGATCCGTAGAATTCTCTCCCAGGGGAGGCCTCCCATCAATAACAGGGTTGGGTGGGTTTCCCAGCACTTGTCCGGGGAAGGATGCCAGGTTAATCCCTCCAAGTCCCCCCTCAGCTGTGTGACATGCCTGGAGTCCCAGGAGCCCTGGAGTCCCAGGCTCTGTGCTCTCTCCTGAGATCCTCACAGTCAGCCCTGGAAGGGAGCAGCTATTATGATCACCACCTTACAAATAAAGCCCTTGTCCAAACTTACACATTTAGAAGAGTAAGAGAGGGCTGGGGATGGTGGCTCAACGACAGAGCACTTGCCTAGCATCTGTAAGGCCCTGGGTTCCATCTTCAGCACAGCTAAAAGGAAAAAGAAGAAAAGAATATTTCCAATTTGGTATTCTGAAATTTTTCAAATATATACTAAAGTAGCCAGAATAATGTAATGAACCCCTATTTCCCATCACTGGGCTTCAATAATTACCAGCTTACAACAATCTGTGCTATATCTCCCCAACACACTTCTCTCGTTCCATATGATTTTGAAGCAACTCATGAGAGTATACAAATATCTTAGCACACATCTCTAAAGGATAGGTACCCTCTTGCTCAGTGCTGTGGTGCATACCTGTAATTCCTGCAATTTGGGAGGCTGAGGCAGGAGGATTGCAATTTTGAGGCCAGCCTTAGCAACTTTGCAAGGCCCTAAGCAACTTAGGAACATCTTGTCTCAAAATAAATCAATAAAGGGCTGGAGATGTGACTCAGTGGGAGAGCATCCCTGGATTCAATCCCCAGTACCAGAGGGCAGGAGCAGGAGATAAGCGCCCTCTTAAAACCAAAATACCACCATTGAACAATAATTATACAATACTATCCAATATCTAATCCACATTGCCCTCTCCTGAGTGGCAGAATTCGAACTCGGTTCCTTTCTGAACCTGAGATACCTGAGCCCGATTTTGCTCACATTATTTTCAAAAATTATCTTCTGTGGAAGCAATAAAGCTGTTTGGTTCTGACCATTCATCTGTCGGGGAAGAAGTCAATTTGAGTGCCTTCTGGGTGTCGAGTGCTGCTAAGTGCTGTGCACTGGAGATCTGGCAAGGCAAAGAACCTGCAGATTCTGCAGGTGGAGGAAACCCACGGATTTCCTCCCAGTGAGATGAGCAAACAGAAAGCCAATGCACAGATAAGACATCTTTGGAAAGTCATAGGGTATGAAGAGCAGAGCAGGGTTGGCATGCGCAGTCCTGGAGCCGCTCCAGCTAGTGCAGCCAGCTGCCTGAAGGTAGGGGAGCGGAGGACGGCTCCAGGCAAGGGAGAGTGTGAGGAAGGAACAGCCTGGTGTGCACATGGTGACTCTGGGAAAAGTGGTACAGAGGAGGAGAGAAGCTTCCAGAAGGATCACACAGGACCTTGGCCTTTTGGGATCATTTTCTTTGCAATTTGGAAGTTGTGGGCACATTTCAAGCAGGGGAGTATGTTGGTCTAACCTCTGAGTTTGAGATCCCTCTGAACACCCATGGCCCCCTCACCAGGGCTGGGGTGGACCAGAGACCAAGGATTATGATGCCCTAGGGGTCCAGCAGGGCTCCAGCCTTGGGGCACCGAGTGTGGCTGCAGTTAGGAGGGTGGGAGGTAGCTTTGTTGTTGTTGGTTGTTTTTTTGTTTTTGTTCTTGTTTTGGTACCAAGGATTGAACCCAGGGTCTTAACCACTGAGCCATATCCCTAGCCCTTTTTATTTTTTTATTTTTAGAGATAGTCTCACTGAGTTGCTTAGGCCCTTGCTAAGTTATTGAGGCTGGCTTTGAACTGGTAATCCTCCTGCTTCAGCCTCCTGAGTCACTGGGATTACAGGTGTGCGCCACCACACCTGGCCAGGAGGGTGGGAGGTGAAGACATCAGACAGGTGGGCAGCATCCAGGTCCTGGGGAGCCTTGTAAGCCAACATATGAAGTCTCATTTTAATGAAATGAAGTTTCATTTTAATGAAAGCCGTGCAAGAATTTGTAGGGGAGGGCAGAATTCGAGTCATTTAAAAAAATTTTAGGAAATGGGGGTGTAGTTTGGAGGTACAGGGCACACTTAGCATGTGAGGGGCCCTGGATTCAATCCCTAGAGCCAATATATTTTTTTAAATATATATTTTTTTAAATATATATTTTTTTAAATAAATTTGTTTCTCCCAATTTTTAAATTGTTCGCTTTATTTTTAGAGCAGTTGTAGATTTACAGACAAATCACAGGGCGGGTTAGGGTTCTCCTAGACCCGTTTCTCCCTGCATGCAATTTTCCCTAATTGCATTTTGTGTTGATGGGGTGTGTTTCTTACAATGGAGGAGCCACCACTGGGACGTTATTATTAGAGTCCATAGTTCACTGGAGGGACACTGTATTGTATGTTCTGTGGGCTTCGCCATACGCATGGCATGTGCCCACCGTTAGGGCATCCTACAGAATATTTTCACTGCCTTAAATATCCCCTGTGCCCCATCTGTTAACCCCCCACCCACACTCCCACCCCGCTTAGTTGGGTCTCCCTCTCTCTCTTTTTTCCACCTGAGGTGCTGGGGATCGAACCCATGGCCCAGGGCAGCCGCGCTCTGCCACTGAGCTACACGCCTAGCCCCAAGATGCTTTCTGAAGCTCACGCAGGCGCAGTGCGGATGGGCTGCAGGGCCGAATAAGAAGGAGAGATCAGGGGTGCAGGGCCAGGCAGGGGAGGGGACGGGTGGGTCCGAGGCGTGACCTTTGCCTCCCTCTATCCAGGGCTCCGCTGCTACGCCAAATTCCACCGGAACCGCAGGGTCACACGGAGGAAGGGGCGCTGCGTGGAGCCCGAGACCGCCAACGGCGACCAGGGATCCTTCATCAACGTCTAGAGGCCTGAGGGAGGCGCCTCCACGGTGACCAGGGGACCAGGGGACGAGTCGGGAGGTTTGGAGAAGCCGGGCAATTTGTAACTAGCAGTGCGGCATCAAGTGGGGGACCAGATGGCTAAGGCTGCAGTTGCAGGCTCAGGACACTCAGCGCCAGAGAGGGGCTGCCACCTCCCAGGAGACAAACCGCAGTCCACCTGCACCTGCCGAGCCCACCCACGCGGCCCGCGGGCGCGGCTCTCCGCAATGGCCACGTCGAGAGTGCCCTCTACTGTCCGACAGCAGCACTGCAGGCGCTTCAAGTTCATAACGCGACGGTTTGAAGAGTGAAACAGACCCAGGGGCACCCAGGCAGGAGATGAATCTGGAACTCTCTAAGGGCGCGGTATGCATTACCTCTTGGAATTATCACCATGACCTTTTCTAGCCTGCACCGTCACCATTCTGCAGGCGAGGACACTGAGGCACGCTTGAGTTCCGTGGCTTGTCCAGGGTCTCAGATCAATGATCCTCAAGCCTCAAGGTAGGTAAGAGTCCCCGAGGGTCCAGTTGAAATGCAGATTCCTGTTCAGTAGATGGCAGCGGGAGGGGAGGATCTGAACCTGGGCCAGGGCTATCAAGCTCCACGTTCTTGCCCCTTCACAGCCAAGAACGTATTCTAGCTTCTCCGCGGCTTTCTGCATGAGAGGTGTGCTCCCTGGTATTCCTTTCTCTGTGGCTGGAATGGCTTATCTGTTCCCCACCTTCCCTAGACGCAGGTGGACTATCTTTAAAGACAAGACTACATGGACATTAAGCATCTGCCTGTGTGCGAGGACTGGTCTGGGCAGTTGGTCCCCGCCCCCGGGGACTGATGTTCTGAGACACGGAGTGTTTTTTGGGGGCGCAATCACATTGCTCCAGGTGCTCCCGTGGTCTTATTAATCCAGCCTGGGGACACACACTTCCGAGCGTCTACCCTAGAGGTTCTGACACAAGCATAGAGACACATGGGCACCGTCACCTGTGTACACTCCACCCTGCACGCTGTTTAGTGAACCCCAGGTTCCCCTGGAGACCATCCCTGGGCCCCACCTCATACTTCTGCAGCAGACCCCATTGGAAAGTATAAGCACCTCTGAGATTAGGGTGCTCTCCGAAGGACCCCACGATGCCCACCAGCAGATCTGGCTCCAGGGTAAGGACAACCATTTAAATTCCCCCACATGGCATGTCACTCCTGGTCAACTGTCTGGTCCAGGGTAAACCAGGCTGCAAATGACAAAAATTTTCCTATTCAAACCCCTCCCTGGCCTGGACCATGGCCCCAGGATGCCAGGACTCTTTACTGCTTTGGGAAAAATCAGTTGAGGTCAAGGGTTAGGCACCAAGGAAAGCAGGCAGATCTAGAGGAAATCAAATACGCCTGTTCTTCTCTCCCTATTCAGTCTGATAGGCATGGGAATCTTAGGGGCAGAAGGGAGGGCAGGAGACCTGAAAGAGATCAAAGCTGCTGGCTGGAAAGTGAATCTGCCAGCAGTTTCATGTCCAAGGCCAGACAAGCCACATGCTGTGAGCCTCACAGGGCATGGCTGATTCTGGCTTGTGCTGCCTCTGTGGGGCAGAATCCCAAGGGGTGGCTTCTTTCCAGCATTGCTGTGGCTGGAACCAGAGTTAGAAGGCCAGGGACATCAGCAATGGAAACACAGACGGTCAGGACAAGGCTGAAAGGCCACAGAATTATCACTGCCTCCCACAACAGTACACAGCTGGAAATCACAGGCCCACCTCTTTGCCCTAGATACCTCCATTTTTGCATTTGGTTGAGGAGAGATGTGGAGTCCATTTAACTCTGGAGTTGGGGAATCTCAAAGCCCCTCAAGTGTTTCATCCACTCCTCTGCCAGAAAGTTCTTCCTTGAGTCTATCTTAAATTTCTTTTGCTGGTACAGAAGCCAATTTTCTCTAATGCAGAGTTCAGCAAACTTTTACCATGAAGGGCCAAATAAATATTTTAGACTTTGCAGACCATACAATCTCTGCAGAACTCACGCCGGCCGAAGCTCAAAGCAGCCATGGACAACATGGAGAGGAAGCAGCGTGGCTATGTGCCAGGGCTACTACTTACCGAAACAGATTTGAGATTTATATAATTTCCCATGTCACAAAATATCCTTCCTCTTTTGATTTTCTAAAACCACTTAAAATGTAAAAAATATGCTTACCTTGCAAACTATCCCCAAAAAGGCAGTGGGTCGGATTCGTCCATATTCTATCAGTCCTTGCTCCAATCTGTCAGTTCTTAGCAAACATTGGAATAATCTGGGGAACTTCCAAAGACCTGGGGTCCAGGTGCCAAGACTCTGTTTTGATATAGATTTTTGTTAGTTTTGTTTTTTTGCAATGCTAGGGATTGAGCCTAGGGCCTTGCCCATGCTGTACCACTGAGCTACATCCTCCTTGGTCTGAGTGGTGGTCTGGGCTTCATATTTTTCTAAAGCTCCCCAGGTGGCTCTAGAGACCCTCTGCTCTGGCCTCCCATCTTTGCAGTCCAGCCTGTGATGAAAATAGCCTATTTCACCTGTCACCACCTTGCTGACCTTTGGAAAGTTACTTAAGGTCTCTGTGCCTTGGTTTTTCATCTGTAAAATGGGGCCTGAGCCTACAGGTATGGCTCCAGGGTAGAATGTTGGCCTAGCATGCGTGAGGTCCTGGGTTCAATCCCTGGCACTACAGAAAATAGATATAAGATAGACCAGGGATAATAACTCTTCCTTCATAGAGATGTTATGAAGAATAAATGCATAATTCTTTTTTTTTTCTTAATTTTTTCTTAGTTGTAGATGGACACAATGTCTTTATTTTATTGCTTTGTATGTGGTGCTGAGGATCGAACCCAGGGCCCCAGGGCCCCACGCATGCGAGGCAAGCGCTCTACCGCTGATAAATGCATAATATGCAGCCCCGATAAATGCATAATTCTTACAAGGTGTTTGGAACAGTGCAGACACATAACATACCCACAGCTCTCCCTAATCAGTCATTCTAGAAGATTCTTAGTAGGCCTCTGGTCTTAGTGATTCATCTCAGAGATGATTTCTGTCACCATGCAGACTTCAAAGTGTGTTCATAGAATGCGGGACCAGGAGATGCTCCCTTAGAAAAAAGGAGTGAGGTTCTAAGATCAAAGTGTGCGAGATTGTTCTGGACACAGCCCTGAGCAGGAGATGCAGATTCCAGGTGCTATGGCAGAATTGGAGGAGCAAGGGACTTTTCCCAAGTGTAAAAGTGTGCCCAGGAGAGCTGAGCATGGGCCAGGAAGAAATCAGTACTTGCTGGGACAGTCACCTGAGCCCACCTGCAGATCCACCAGCTGAAACCTCGCCACCATTCCCAGAGATCCCTCTGTGACCAGGGGCTGCCTTTCCATGCTTGGTCTTGTGACTCCAAGGGTGGTTTCTGTGCCTGCTGGGAATGAGCTGAGGGTCTAATGATATGAGAGACAAACCTTCTGGGGAAATGACAGCTTCCTTTGCTTCTTGAAAAGTGACTGAGGCACAAGTCAAATCCCAAAGCCACAACCTCTCTACCATTGCGATGCTGCAGGTGGATCCCTCCAATTAGCCAAAACCCATCTACGTGGGGCCTTAGGATGAGGTTCAGCTTTGCGGCTGGATACAGTAGACATTGATGTAAGCTGCAAGGAACACATTTAGAAACAACATGACAGCCAGGAAACCTGGGAGAGACCTGGAGCGGCCCAGGAAGTGAGCCCCTGAGGGCTTCACAGGGCTGGGTTGGGCACTGTCCCTCCAAGATCAAGTCACGCTCACAGGCAATAGCCAGTGTGTGTGTGCCTAGGAGGCTGAGGGCAGGGTTGGGCGGTTGCAGAACCAGGGGTTTATACTTTAGGGAGTTCGTTTTCCAGATTCTAAGGCAGAACGAGGGATCTGACGCAGGATCCCTGGGGAATGCTTCTGGCTGCGAGAGGCTGTCTAGTCCTCGCCCCTCACAGTGTGGCCAGGCCTGCAGCATCGCCCAGGAGCCTGGTAGAAGCACAGAGCATTAGGCCCCACCCCAGTACCTACTGAACCCGAATCCTGCTGTGCATATGGGGGGTGGCCCAGCCACCTGGCTTTTAACAAATTCTCCAGGTCATTCGTGTGCACCATGAAGTTCGAGCGTCCCCGGTATGGAATGCAGGATGGAAAACAGAGATGTGGGATGGTTGGGGACACTGAGATGATTCGGGGCATTTGCTTTCAAACGTGTGTTAGCAAACTGAGATCCAGTTTGCTGTGCTACTCGGCTTTGCAGGCTCTGGGCCCTGCCTCCGGGGCTGGCACTGGCCCTGTGTTTACAGGAAATCAGATGGGGCGCCTGGGCCTGGGACCCTCGGTCATAGGGTTTTCTGACTTAGGAAATTTCCTCGGGGGGCCTGTGGCTCCTCTTTAAAGCGTGGGCTCAGTGAGGGGGTGCTGAACTCTTGTAGCCCAAGGATGTCATGTTGCATGTGCGACGCGAGCTGTAAATAAAGATGGTGGTTGCTGAGCGGCCCAGCCTCCTTCTGTTCCTCCAGCAGATGGTCTGTCTGTGCTGGCAGAGCATTGCCAGAGCCACTGGAGGGGACCTGAAGCCCAGTGTTTCCCCTGCCCCTTCCCGTCCCTCACCCCACACTCTTGATTGAGCATGGGCTCTGAGCCAGGCCGCAAGCAAGGCCTCATCGTGGCCCCTTAGCCGGACCTCTTGGGCCAGAGCTTCATGTTTGTATTGCCTTGCCCATTGCAGGGTGGGCAGCTGAGGTCCCAAAGAGTTCACAAGGCTGGTCACAGCAGCAAGGCCTCCAGAGGCTTAGTCCTGGGCCTGGGCGGCCTGCAGACACCACCTTTAGCAAGAGGAAGAAGAACAGCGCAGCTGCAAGGCCAGGTCTGGATGGGCTCAGGTGCCATCTGGGGGAAGTGTGTGAACTGGCCAGGAGGAGGCCTGGCTTGGCACCAGGGAGGACATCCTGCAGACCAGGCTGTCTGGGGCCTAGCTCATCAGAGTAGCCTGTGTGCTGGCTTCCAGTGGCCCTGCATCCCTAAAGCCAAGCCTGGGCCCAGAAACACCTATGGCTGGGTAAACTCTGGACGGGGACCTTCTACCTAGGGGCCTGTTGTGCCTACAGAGATCTCCCTACCCAGCGTAGATGAGGAAAGTGGGTCTCCCCAAACCAGGGTTTCCTAAAAGATGGGGCCTCAGCCAGCCAGCATGAGAATCCTCTGGGGAACAAACCCAGGCTTCTGAGCCCCACCTGGATCTCTCACTCACCATCTCCAGGTGTGGGCTCAAGACTTTGCCCACTGGGTAATGCCAGGCTGAGAATTGCCACCCCAGACCTTCCTGAGAACTCCCTGTCCCCGGTGGCTATTCAGGCCCCAGGTGGCCTAAAGAGCTGCTGCCAAGGAGGGTTCTGGAGAACCAAGGCCCACAGTTCTCCTTTCTATAGATCTCTCACATCACACATTGAAGGACATCCCTTCTGTCCTGGGATGTCCACTTGAACCCATTCCTGCTAATAAAGGTCAGAGCCGTGCTAAGATAAAGGGTCAAGTCCCGTCAAATGCAAGTCCACAGGGATGTCAGCTCTCCAGGCTGACATCCAGCTCCCCTGGCTCCACGATCACAGGGGCTATCAAGTCTGTAATCTGTAGAGCAGGCGGTGGCCAGGAACTCAGGCAGAGTTGATGTAGTCTTGAGGTCAGATCTCTCTTTTTTTTTTTTTGGTACCAGGGATTGAACCCAGGGACACTTAACCCCCAAGCCACATTCCCCAACCCTTTTTAAAATTTAAATTCAGAGTCTCACTGAGTTGCTTAGAGCCTCCCTAAGTTGCTGGAGCTGGCTTTGAACTCATGATCCTCCTGCCTCAGCCTCCTGAGCTGCTGGGATTACAGGCACCATTTTTGTTCTTAAGGCCTTCAACACAGAAAACTGACCACCACGGAGTCCAGGAGCTCGGTGCCCTAAGCCTTGGATCACAAGACCAGGGCACACAGCACAATTGTCTTTGTGGGCTATGAAACTCTGGACGGAAGCTCCATTGGTCATCTTGAACTTCAGGTCACAGCATGACCAGCACCAATTGCCTGTGCCCTGGAGTCTTCAGACAAATGTCCACCTGGTGTCAATGTGGGTGGAGGTGGGATGGGGAGGGGTAGGGTGAGTGGGTAGGCAGATGACTAAACAGAAGTTCCCCTTGCCCTTCATCACACCCCACCCCCAGGATCTGCCAGGAGACGCCACACACTTTGGCATATCCTGAAATACCCAGGTGTGTTCCCAGGAGACCATAGATAAGAAACCCAGCTCCTTCAATCCTGGTGACTGGTTAGTGCAACTCTGTACACTGTGGTCCTGAACCATCTCTGTGCCCTCAACCTTGACCATGGGTCAGGGGCTGGCACAGAGCAGCACATGTTTAGAGAGGGGAAGCTTTTGGGCACATCCAGCCCTGCCTCTGTTGACTGCCCAAGGCTCTCATCTTCTTATGAAATGGAAAACATTAGGCTGACTTTTGCAGAGGAGGAAAAGGAAGGCACAGAGAAAGTAAGGCCACTTGCCCAGTGGTGCTAACCTAGTTGATGGCACAGCCAGAGGCCCTGTGCCATCAAAGTCTGACTCCCAAACCTGAACATACGTCCCTGACCCCATGGCACAAGTTTACTGAGCACTTACTAGGTCACTGATGTCCCTGCCCCACTCCCTAGCCCCCAGGACACCAAGGGTGCTTCCAGAACCTTCACCTTCACCTTCACCTTCAGGCTGCCTCTCCAGGAGGAGGGGGTGGGGATTCCTCCCAGGGGCTTTCCAATTGGCAGAGCTGGTGGAGGCCCCCTGCCACCCTCTGGCAAGGAAGGCGAGGCCTCCCACAGCCTGCCCCAGAGGTGGACATGAAAGCCATCAGCAGTGAAAGCAAACGCCCAGATAAACCCACAGCAGAGAGGCATCGAGGGCCACAGGGCCCACAGCCACTGCTGGGCTTGTCTGAGCATCTGAGCTTCTGCTCAGGTGTAGCCATAGCCCTCAGATGCCTCCCCTGAAACTCCAGCACCATCCACATGGAAAGACAGGAGGCCTGACAGGGAAGTCTGCAGAACCCAGGCCATGGGAGGTGGCAGAAGCAGTAGGCACTTGGGGAAGGCCAGGTCCAGGCTGTGCCAGGTCTGGGGGCTGCAGAGAAGCTCCAAACTAGACGCTCAGAGTTGGGTGGGAGCGTGTGCACACACGCACGTATTCACATGCACAGACATTCACACGCGCTCACATACGCTCACACATAATGAAATAAAGAGGATCATTGCTACGTGGATAAATGTTTGAAAGAAATGCCTGAGAACAGAGAATTTTGATTCAGAATTCGAATTCAGCAGAGCCATGGGCCTGGCTTCCTCTGGAGCAATACACTGTCACGCCCTCTCTGCAGCTGCCTGCCTGGAATCCATCAGGGCACAGCAATTGCCTTCCTTGCCTTTTCTGTGAGCACCAAGAGTTCCACGGAGCATTTGGATGGGCTCACTGATGCCTGTCGGGAGCACACAGGTCTCTGGAGGGACAGGGCAACATTTCTAAGTGGTGAGGCTTTGCCATGACAAGCCTCACCCAGCAGTCATTTTATAGGACCCGGATGAGGTGCCGAAGCAGTTGGGACATTAGGAATTATTTCCTGTGCTTTACAGCTCCAGGTGGACAGTCACAGAGCCTGGCTGGGTCTATGAAAGTCAGCCATGGAAGCTGCTGTGCGTTTGAATTCTGTGCCTCTGGGGCAAATGTTTCAGAATCACACCCCCTCCCTTTGTTTTTGACTAGTCACAAAAACAGAAGTCCCTCCCTGGAGAGGGGACTCTCACAACCTGACACAATGTCAGGTCCTCCAGAAAGCACTGGAAGAAGAAAGCAGAAGAGCCACCACGCAGGAAGACATCTTCCTGGCTGTGAGCCATAGTGTGGACACTGCCAAGTCCTAATGGCAGGACCAGAGGACTGGGCAGGACAGAGGAGCCCAGGAGAGCCCAGCCACATGGGCTCCAGTCCTCCGTGGTTCCATTGGGTTCATTCACCTTCTCCTGCTCCCATTTCCCACTGCCTTGCTGCTCATGGCAACTGGCCTCTACCAGAGTGAGAAGGCCGTGTCCGCAGACACCAAGATCCACTCTGACCAGGCAAACAGCCCCGCCTTCCCAGCCCTGCCAGACCTGGGGCCAAGGAATGCGGAGCCTGCCTGTGAATATCACAGGAAAGGGCTCCAGACAGAGCCCCAGAAAAAGCCTGAGCCACTAACGGGCCAGGACTCCCCTGCCAGGCCTTCTCCCACGTGCATGGCGGGCCCTGCTTTCTCACCGGTGAGTGCAGCTGTCAGACAGGGTTTGGGTTTATTTTCTTTGCTCTGTTTCTTCTGGTTTTATTTGCCCACTTTGGAAAGGAAGTGATTGAAAATCTGCATCAGAATTGGTATCCACTACCTCGTGGATTAAAGGACAGCTGGAAATCCATTCAAAGTCTTTTTTCTTTTTAAAATTTTTTTAGTTGTTGATGGATTTTATTTTATTTATTTATATGAGGTGCTGAGAATCGAGCCAGTGCCTCACACATGGTAGGCACGTGGTCTACCACTGACCTACAACTCCAGCCCCCAAAGTCTTTTCTTATTCCCTGCCTCACTGCCCCATTTTCCAGATGCAGAAAAAAAAAAATCCGAGTCAGTGACTAATCCAAGGTCACAGGCACGTAGCCGCAGAGTGCTGGGAAGAGATTGGGAAATTTAGCAGGAATCCTGGCCTTAAATTCCTAGCTTCTCCACCGTGCGCTGAGGTCCATCTCTGGGGCTTTGCCAGTAGGAAAATGTCTGGGCCTCATCTCTCCATCAAACAGGTCTTTCCCACCACTTCAGGTCATGGCATGCCTATGGGCCAGGGGATGCCACGAGATGCTGGAGAGACTGTTTTTAATGCAGCAGCAGGACAGTTCCTGCTTATCAAGTGCCACCCAGGTGCCAGGAGCTGTGCCAGGCACCCTATGTAAATGATCCCACATCATCCCTGGCGGGGGGGGGGGGATCTGAAGAGGTCCCAGAGACAACTCATCTCAGGACAATGGTGTCCTTGAAAACTGTCATAACTAAGAATTTTAAGAAATGTCAGATTGAGGCACAAGCAGAGATTTATCAGGAAAGCCAGGAGTACACATTCAAGGAGGAATGCAGGCCATCTCAAGGGTGAGAGATGCTTTGGGAGTCTTGGGCTCTTCTTTTAAAAGAAATCTTATGAAGCCCAGCGTGGTGGCTCAAGCCTGTAATCCCAGAACTTTGGGAGGCTGAGACTGGAGAATCGCGAGTTCAAAGCCAGCCTCAGCAACGGCGAGGCGCTAAGCAACTCAGTGAGACCCTGTCTCTACATAAAACACAAAACAGGGCTGGGGATGTGGCTCAGTGGTCGAGTACCCCTGAGTTCAATCCCTGGTACTCCATCCCCAAAAAGGAATCTTTATGAGGGGTGAGCATGGGAAGACATGCGGGGATCACATCAGACTCACGATCCTAGAAGGTTTGTGGTCGTCTGGTGACTCCATATCCTTAGGTTGACGTCTTCTCCATTATTTGATCAGTACATAATGTGGAAAAGTCCCCAGTGTTCTAGGTTTGGAATCGCTCTTTGCTCAGGCTATCCTAGCCATGGGCTAATTAACAGTGCACAGGGCAATGTCCACAAGCAGGTAAATTTCCAGTGTCTGTAAGATTATGAATGAAGGTCTATGGATTCCCCAGAGAGTTGAGAGGACAGACCGGCTCAGGGAGTGAAGGTACAAGCACAAGGCTTTGGGGTCAAGGTCACCATCTCCTTTTCCTTCCTTTTATCTCCCTTCTGCCTATCTTTTGTTTCTTCTGTCCCACTTCAATGTGATCCCCACCACATCCTGAGGCTCAAAGTGGCTAAATAACTTGCCCAAGATCACTGTGACAAGAGGAAGCCAGGCAGGAGTCCAAAGAACACTTTATCTGTGTAAAGACATGAGAAACCATGAGAAAGAAACGGCTGTGTTGGCCTTTATCAGCTATTGGCTCAACTGCCAGCACTGATGGAGAGGGTTCCTGGGCAGAGCTTAGACTCAGAAACAACCTGAGGACAAACAGCAGGTTTGGTGGCAGGTGCTGGTGATAGGAGGAAGTGGCACACATGTGTATCAGTTCATTCCCTGAGTAGCTACTATGTCCAGGCACAGGATGAGGCACTCAGGATGCGAGACCCTCCCGGCGTTTATAGTCTAAGTGGTGGTGGGTACAAATAAATAGATCAGGCAGTCCTTTCAGATACTGATAAGTGCTATGCAGAAAATAAAATAGGATGGTACAACTGTCTAGGAGAAACTGTGTTGCAGTTTCTTAAAAAGTAAACATACTGGGCTGGGATTGTAGCTCAGTGGTAGAGCGCTTGCCTCGCATGCGTGAGGCCCTGGGTTCGATCCTCAGCACCACATACAAAGCAATAAAATAAAGACATTGTGTCCATCTATTTAAAAAAAAAAAAAAGTAAACATACTGCCAGATGATCAGCCATTTCACTTCTAGGTATGATTTACCCAAGAAGGTATGCAAGATAGGCGCAGTGATGCACACCTATAATCCCAGAGACACAGGAGGCTGAGGCAGAAGGGTCTCAAGTTCAAGGCCAGCTGCAGCAACTTAGCAAGACCCCCCTTTCTCAAGATAAAAAAATTAAAAAAGGACTGGAGATGGAGCTCAGTGGTAAAGTGCCCCTGGGTTCCATCCCAGTATTCTACATGTCAATTTCTTTGTTGAAGAGACAGAAATCAAGTTGGCTGAGACATACAGGATCGGTGAGACACATTAAAAATTTACACCTGAATTCCAAAAGTGTACTCACTAAAGGTGCAACATGGAAGCCTTGTGGAATGTGGAGGTCATTTGTCCTTCCAGAGCCAACAGTGGGTCATGGTGAGGACTCTGGCTCCTCCGAGAACACAGTTAAGCTTGTGTTCCTTTGTTCCTCTGTGCTGTGGATGCCTCCCCTAGGCCAACCGGCCAGCTGGATCTCCCTGTGCACTCTCCCCCGCCTCCCGTGCCAGCTGGAGGGGAGGAACACAGCGTCAGTGTGTGAGTGGCAGGGACACTCTACAGACCTGCCTTGTGCTCTCGCAGGCCCTCCTTGCCTGGCTCTATCCTCTTCATCCCAGCCTGGCCTGTATTGCCTGCTCCAGAGGCTGTGGAGCTCAGTGGTTAGATGCCGGGTCCTGGGTGCCCAACTCAGCTTCAGTGCCAACAAGTGATGGGTCTTTGAGCAAGCAGTGGAATTTCATTTAACTTGTGAACAGGAGAAAGAACTGTACCTACCCTAGCTCGGGTTGTTTGTGTCTGCCAAAAAGAAGCACTTAATGTCCCTTCTAATCCTCACCTTCTCCTTACAAAGTGACCCTGGTTTCATTGCACACGTGGGCGGGGGGAGGTGAGATTCCTTTCCTCCCCTTCCATAAGGGATGCAGCCAACACTCCTGTATCAAAAGATCGCTTAGCAAGAGAAAATCATAGCAGATTTATGTAATCAAGGTGCTACGTGACATGGGAGACTTCAGCAATGAAGACCCAAATCCGGAGGCAAACTGGCGATTTCTATGCTTAGGTGTAATGAGAAAACGGAGAGCTGTGCAGAAACGGGATTGGACAAAAGGTGTGATCTGAGGGTGAAACTGCAGGTGGGACCAGCAAGGCCTGTCTGTTCAGATTCTTCTTAGCCTCTGTGTCATTCCTCCCCTTGTATGGGGCAGGACTTCTCAGGTACTTTTTTTTCCCCCCCTGTACTGAGGATGAAACCCACGGCCTTGGAAATGCTCTACCACTGAGCTATACCCTCAGCCCTTAAAAAAAATGGGGTACATTTTAGGACCCCCTCTGGAATGAGTGTCCTCAAGGGAGAAGGGAAATAGGAGAGAACTTTCTAGGTTTTATGGCTTGCCTTGGGGGACAGGGATTCTAGTTTCTAGGACCCGTTTTGGGGAAAGGAATTGGGGTTTCTGTGAGGGCTTCTATGACTCACTTCCGGGAAGAGGAAGGGGAAGGAGGCAGGAGGGCAGGGGAAGGTCAGAGAGACGGCCTCTGAGGCTGCAACACTCTCTTCACCTGTGCAGAGAATCCTTTCTTTGTATGTGGGGAGACCATGGGTTTGGTTATTATCTCAGGACCCGCCCTGGCAGTTTTGTGGGTTCCCACAAGGTTTCTACCCTTGATCTTGGAAACAAGAGCAAGCACTCTGATATACCCCGAGAGGGTCCACACCCAAGGTCACAGGGAGACACACAATCGCTTTCTCCTCATTTCCTCCCAGCACAAAGGAGGGTTTATGAAGGGAAGAATTCCTGCTGGTTTTCCAGCTAGACTTCCTAAAACTTTTGGTATGTTGACTTAAATGGGTTCCAACCAGTTGGCTTCTTGTGTATTGATGGTAACAATAGCTTATGTGTCTTGTCCATTTAGTAAGAGCCAGGCACTCTCTTCTCCACTAAACTTTAGCTGGGCGCTACTGAGCCCTGGGTTTTGTTCTGTTCTGTTTTGTTTTCTCTTTGGAGCTGAGCCCCATCTCCTTCCCTATTGCAATTCCTTTTTTTTTTTTTTTGAACAGCCTCCTTACTGCTTTAACAAGTGCTGGAATAATTTTTTCTTTAACGACATAAATTAACTAATTTATCCTCACAAGACTCCAAGGAGGTAGGTACTGTAAATAACCTATTCACATGGGTAAGGAGAGAGGAGAGAGGGTGCCCTCGGGAGACACCCACCGCGGCCACACCAGCAGCTTGCACCTCGGCCGCGGGTGGTCCCACCAGCCCAGCTTCTAGGCTATTAGCCGGGTGGAGGCTGAAGCCCAGCAGGAGGCGCCAGCGGCCGGACGCCGTCTCCCGGCAACCGCGCCGCGGTCACATGCCCCGCCCCCGCCTGCCTCACGTGATCCGGAGCCGAGCTGGGGTTGGCTCGGGCGCAACGGGCGGGGCGGGGCCGGGCAAGTTTGTTCTCCGAGTTGGGAGCCCAGGAGCCCCCGCGGCCGTCGCGCAGGTGCCCACCGCCTGGGCCGGGATGGAGCTACCGGTCGTGAACCTGAAGGTGGCCGCGGCGGGGCGGGCGGGCGGGGCGGGCCTCCTGTGCGGGAGGGTCTGGCAGCTGGGTTTCGATGGCGGTGGGAGGCCCGAGTCCGGGGCAGGAGGGGTGGCAGGGACCAGGGGGCCGCACAAGCCCGGTGAGGAGAAGGTGCGCGCGGGCCGGGGCGGGGAGACCCGGGGCAGGCGGGCGGGGACCGAGAGGGCCGCCCCTCCGCGGAGCCGGACCCTCCTGCGGGCAGCGCGGGGTCCCCAGGACTGCGCTGGCCTCGGCTCCCAGATGCTCTGGAGCAGGCAGAGGGGCCGCCGGGGACACCGCCCCCGGAGGGGCCAGACCTCCCCCCAGCCCCAGTCCAGCCTGGTGGCCTGCTTTGTGTGCAAAGTCAGATTAAGAAAATCACACGTCCCTCGACCATTGGTTTTCCAGAGTTTACCAGTCCAGCGTCCTTATTGCATAACTGAGGAGCACAAGCTGCAGAAGTTACTTAAAAGCAGAAAACCCCAACTCTAGGCCCTTGGGCCCGCGCTGCGGGCCGCCTGGGGTGTCTTCATTTCCTGAGCCGCGCGCTGTGCCTTTTCTCTCCGCCCACCCCCAGCGGTCTGGCGCCTGAGCTCCGTTGGCAACTGAGGGACTGGCGACTTAGCTTAGGTCAGGAAGGTGTGGACTTTGGACTAAACCGGCCATTTTGGGTCTTGGTGCCGTTTCCTTGGAGACTCCATCCCCCCCTTGCTCCTGAGTGACAAAGCATTTAGCACCCCGTTGATATCTGGGACTAAAGGAATCCAAGAGATGGCTGCAAATCAATCCGTATTTGGATCAGTACACGTGGCCTGGGCTGTGACTTTCCCTGGGCAGGTTTCCCTTCTTAATCACACAGCCAGCCTCCCTGAAGCTTCCAGCCTGGGGAGAGGGCGGGAATAAGGGAATGGAATGTTTACCTGGGGAAAAATTTACTGGAGGGTAAGCTGAGGTTGGTATCAATACTCCAGGCGGGTGGGGTTGAGGACAAATGCCTTTTCTGCTAGTAGAGATTTGCAGAAGAGAGTAGCCAAGAGAGGACCAGGTGAGGGGCAGAGTTACAGAAATTGGAAGGGAAGGGGACTCTAGTGTGTGAGACCTTTGCGCAGGCCAGTTTGTCAGCTTAATCACAGCCTGCTTCTGTGAAATATTGCCATCTTTTTACAAAGGAGTGGACTTCAGCTCAGATCAAGGAAGTAAAGTGACAAGGTCTCCCAGGGACTAAGTGGCAGACTCAGGATTTGAACCCAGGGATCAGACCCTAGTGCTGTGGCATTTCCTGGGTACCACTTTAGTTAAGGCTGACTTTGGCCTTGACTGCTTATGTCAGTTTTAAGGGCCTGACAGGCCAAGAGCATTCACAGGTGTGAGCTATGCTCAGGATGAAAAAGCTGGTCCTTCCCTTGACTGGGCAACAAGAACCTCTCTCCCAGGGTCTTAGCTGCCCGGTAACATACAGGACATCCAGTTGAATTTGGGCTTTAGAACAACAGGTATGTCTTAGGCAGCACTAGGGACAGACTAAGTGATTCATGATCTGAAATTCAGAATTAACTGGGAGTTCTGTGGTTCTGTTTGCCACATCTGGCCACTGCTCCTGTACCCCCTCAGTCCCTCCCTCTTTCATTCCTTGGACGCAAGCTACTCATTTCTGGGCAGTCAGGCGACTTTCCAAGAACACGTGGCCTCTTAAGTCACAGCCAGGATCACGTCCACACCTGGAACTCCAGGAACCTAGTAGTTAGTCACTGCATGGCCTCGCCTCCCCTCCAGGGCAGCCCTGACATGTCTCTTAGCCTCAGCCACCCTGGGGGATCTCACTGTCTCAGGAGACAGGTCACTAAGTGTTTGCACTTAGGACAGGGGGAATGGCTACAGCGTTCTGAGCGTTCTGAGCGGCATGCTCATCTGGGTCTGCCTGGGAAGTCCCACCTGCCTCCTCCACGGGTCCTTTGGGGGCAGAGGTTTGAGTCGTGGCCCACGTGGCCCTTTGGTTTCTCCTTGGCCTTCCTTTCTCTGGGTCAGACTTCCTCTTGTATCCACCCTGCCTTGCTCTTCCTGACACTGTAGCGCAGTAGCTGAGGGATGGGCCTATGGACAGACATTCAGGGCCAGGCCTTGCCACTTATTAGCTGTATGATTCAAGTGGGTTTCTCTCTCTGAGTATCCATTTCCTCACAAAAAAAAAGAGGATAAAAATAGGTCCTAACTAATAAAAAAAAAAATTTTAAAAACTAATAAAAATAATTTTAAAAAAAGGGCTGGGGGAGTGGCTCAGTGGTGGAGCACTTGCTTAGCATGTGTGAGGCACTGGGTTCAATTCTCAGCACCGTATATAAATAAATAAAGGCCCATCAACAACTAATAAAAAAAATATAAAAATAAAAATAGGTCCTACCTTCCAGGCAGAGACAAGTAGGAGCCTAGGGTCCTGGAGGTGGCGTAGCATGAGGTTGAGCTCAGGCTAGATGGACTGGTGCCGAGATGGCATCTGGGCTCCGATGTGTGTGAGCCTGACCGTTGGGAGTTCACCTGATCTCCCACGCCCCAGTTCTGCCCATACAGTTAGTTCCTGGGATGACCTGGGGCAGTTGTGGGCAGTGTGGACGCAGGGCACCTTAGGCAGGTTCTGGTCAGTCAGGGGAGTCACTCTTGTTGCTGCTGTTACGGGACATGGGGCCACACAGGAACCTGTGGGTATTAATGGGTCGGGCTGTTTCCCTGGCAGCCGGGCAGCCCTTAAGACAGATGGGTCCTACCATGACACATGCTGTCCCAGGAAGTGGCTCCCCGTTTCCTGTTCCCAGCATCCTGTGACCCCCACTGCCCTGGTCCGTTGGCCTCTGTCCAGAGAAGAGCCCGCTTCCCTGGCTGAGCGCTGTAGTGCGTGTCCAGGGCTCAGGCCCTGCCTTCCCCTGTCTGGCAGGGAAGGTCCTGCTGACCTTGGGTCCCAGCCCTGGCCCCACACGGCTCAGAGCCCTCCCACTCTTCCTGCCTCTTTCTCAGAAGCCTCGGGATCGCTTTGGTTACCAGAAACCTCCCCCAGAGCCAGCCAGTGTCCACAGTGAGTCACGGGCCCCGCCTGCTGCAGGGTGCCAGGAAGGGCAGGCCTGGTTTGGCTGGGTTTCCCTGGAGCATTCTTGGGTGTTAGGTCTCTGTGTGGCAGGGTGGGGTGCCCTCCCATCACAGCGATGGAGGAGCCGAGGCAACAGAGGCTCAGCCTTTTGGGCTTCTCTTCTCCGGGGCTTAAGAGAAGTGGCAGCGATGAGTTCCTTCCATTCTTAGCAACGCCACGCAGCAGGGCCGAATGCCATCTGAGGGTCTGTAGTCTTTGGGGTTCTGGTTTTTTTTTTGGTCCTGAGGATTGAACTCAGGGGTACTCGACCACCGAGCCACATCCCCAGCCCTATTTTGTGTTTTATGTAGAGACAGGGTCTCACTGAGTTGCTTAGCGCCTCGCTGTTGCTGAGGCTGGCTTTGAACTCACAATTCTCCTGTCTCAGCCTCCCTCAGTGCTGGGATTATAGGCGCCTGGCTTCTGTTTTCTTCCTCCACTGCCAAGGCTTGGCTTTAGCCTGGTGCTCCTACCCACAGCCCTCAGCTGGAGGCAGAGCTTCCCACAGTTGGCAGTGACCTGCTTGCAGGCCCTGTAGCTCATCAGCTGCCCCCACTCCAGCCTCTGGTCCCATCATTGTTCTCCATAATAAGCCAAAACGTGCCGGCTACAGGTGGAATTTGGAGGTACATCGTGGGCTTAGCATGGGTGAGGCTGTGGACTCCTCCCCACCCAGACTTGCAGGGGCAAGAAACACCGTTTCTCCAGACCTCCCAGGTGTGCGTCTGGTGTGGGAGCCAGAGACTTGGAAACAGGTTGATTTTCAGAAGTCACAGTGAGAAGGGTCAGGTGGTGGTCAGGGAGGAAAGTGGTGGTGTGAGCTGCCAACAGGGCCTCCTCCCTCGACGTCTTCTCACGGCCGACCATAAGTCCTGCTGTGTGGCCTTGGGCAGGGTCCTGTCCTCTGTGGGTCAGGGTTTCCCACGGGGCCAAAGGGACTATGGGCAGCTCTTAAGATAAGGATGGGAATCCTCCCTGTCCCCAGCCTCCTGACCTGCCCTCCTGCACTCTCCTCTGGCTTCCACTCTGGCAGCAGAGACTTGTGTAGTTTCCAGAAGGTTCCATGCTCCCTTCTGCCTCGGCCTTTGCAGGTACTGCCCTGTCCACACATTCTTTGCTCTCTGCCCTGGTTAGCCGCCCCCATCACCATCTTCATGGAGAAGCCTCCCGTGACCTCCCCCGTCCACTCCCCATGGTACAATGAGATTCCTTTTCTTGCAGACCAGGGGTCTCAGTGGACCCCACAGTCCAAGGGCCCACTACTAAATAAAGAGTGTGCTCTGCTGGATGTTGGCCCCTGGCCGCCAGCTCCACATCCACATTCCTTCCCACCCCGGGTGGATACAGAGCAGGTGCCAGTGACGCCAAGTAAAATGGTAAATGTCAAGGAAACGCAGCACCAAGTGGTCACTTTTCTTAAGCCCATGGGAGCTAAGCCTCCCCTGCCTCAGTTTCCCAGCTTTGTGATGGGGCGAGGCCTTGTGGTTGGCTGCACAGCCTGGAGTGGTGCTGTTTCTGTGCTGGCAGCTGTGACTGAACCTCAGTTTTCTCAGCTGTGAAATGGGGATGATAGTGCCTCAGAGGACCGTCAGGCTCAAGTGGGCTGCTGTGCAGACAGTGCTCAGAAGGGAAGTGCCCAATCATAATGAAGGTGGAGGACAGATCATTCCTCTAGCGCCACCCCTGTGCTACACAGATCCCACCATTCAGTCCCGTCACTCTGTAAAGCTGGGCCCCTCCATCCTTGCAGAGTTGGTTTCCGGGTCTTCTGTAGATGGCAGAGGAATTTCTCTTGGGTCCCGGAGCCAGGACTCTTTGGGTGCACCCTGCACTGGGCCCTGGAGGTGAAAGTGAAGCGTCCCAGCCTCTGCTGTGGATGCCATCTGCCCCCTGGGTGGAGGACGTTCACATTTCTCAAAAGCCCAGACAGCCCCTTTTGGCTGAAGGCCTGGGCCTTGGGTGTGGAGGTCAGCAGCACCAGTTTAGGAGCCTGATTTGAATTTCATTCTGGTTTTGCCCCTGAGTCTCTGTGGGATCTTGATCCCCTTAATTTACCTCTGACCTAGTTTTGTTTGTAAAGTGGGAATGATAACAGTACGATTCCAGAGACGGTGAGGAGACCCATATAAGGCCTGTGAGGCCCTGCACATAGTAGGCGTGCAGAAAGAGGAGCTCCCTGCAGTGCCTCCCCTTGCTCACTTTGCCCAGCAGCCTGGCCCCGCCCCAGGCCGCCACTCTTTCCCTCCCAGCCTGACCCTGTATGCCTGCTGAGCACCCCTGAAGCTCCCAACTCAGGGCTTCTGTCCTAAAGTCCTTGTGCCACCCCACCCTATCTCAGCATGGCCATGCCCTCCCCACAGTTGGGTCCTGACTCGTCCTGCGCTTCCTAGTAGCCTGGAGAGCCGCCCTCTGAGACACTCTGGCTGCCCCCACCCCATCACACCCGGCCCTCCTCTCCTCACCTGCTGTCCAGGAAGGGCCTTTTGGATGACCGGGAGTGCGGGCCCTGGGGAAGGGACTGATATTAAGCACACAGAGGGCGATGAAAGGGGGGATTTGCTGGGCGCAGGGGCACATGTCTGTAGTCCCAGTGACTTGGGAGACCGAGGTGGGAGGGTCACAAGTTCAAGGCCAGCTGGGCCAACTTAGCGACATGCTGTCTCAAAAAGAATAAATAAAAAGAAGCTGGGCACAGTGACACAAGCCTATAATCCCAGCACTTAGGGAGGCTGAGACAGGAGAATTGCAAATTCAGAGGCAGCCTCAGAAACGGCGAGGCGCTAAGCAGCTCAGTGAGACCCTGTCTCTACATAAAACACAAAATAGGGCTGGGGATGTGGCTCAGTGGTCGAGTGCCCCTGGGTTCAATCTCCAGCACCAAAAAAAAAAAAAAAAAGAATAAATAAAAAGGGCTGGGGCTGCAGTTCAGTGGTAGAGCACCCTGGGTTGAATCCCCTGTGCAGAAATCCAGGAAAAATCCGGGATTTTTTTCCTCTGTCAGAAGTCACTCCACAGTGTCTCCCTGCCATGTGTCCCTGGGGCTCCCCTCACTGCCCCAGGCTTGAACTCCAGGCTCCTTCCCAGGACACTCAGGCCTCGTCCCCACTTGTTCTTCCTGGTCACAGTGGTGACTTTCCCTCTGCCCTCCATAGACCCCTGTCCCGTGTCCCAAGAAATTGCCCTTCTGAGTTCCCTGCCATCCCTGCCATTTCCACTGAGAGCTCTTCTGACTCCAGAGCCCATTCCCTTAGAAGCAGGAAGGCCGTGGTGTCCACTGTGCACCTCCTCCACCCTGGGCTCTTGCTGTTCCTTTGAGACAGTGACGAGACCCTCGTAGGCACCAGGTAGGGGCTCCTGTCCTCTGGCTCCGGAGCTTCCTTGCCGCTGTGGTGGCCATGTCACATTCACAGACCTGCTCCCTGCCCCTCTTGTGCTGCAGGTGATTCTCCTGGTTCACTGGCTGCTGACAACCTGGTGAGTGACTTCGGGTGTCTGGCTGCATTCAAGGGGCTCCTGGCTCTGTCATGTCTGCGGGTGTCTGTGCGACCGCAGATCGCTGCCAGCCTGGTCAGGTTCTGTTCTGCTGTCTTTTAGCCAGGCCACTTGGGGCAAGCCACAGTTCCCCATGGAGCTTGCCTTCCATCTGCGCAGAGGTGTAAGGACAGTGCCCTGCAGGAGCAGCAGCTCCTCAGGGAAACCCAGGGCCTGCAGAGACATGAGGCTCCAGTGGGGCACACTTGGCACTCGCTGTCACCTCTTGTGTCTGTGGAGCTTCCAGGGACATCTTTGCCAAACCAAGACGGGAAACCCTGGAGCTCACGTGTGTGTTTTGCAAGCTTTGAAGTGCAAAACAGCTGTGAGTAACAGCTGTGAGTGAACAGCGGGAGCAGGTCAAGTGCAGATTTCCCTATCAGTCTAAGCAGGAGGACCTGGGCAGAGGCCGGGGCACCTGCTGTCCTGACACCAGGGGATGAGATGATTTAGTCAACGGCTGATGGAGCCCAGCCGCCCTGGGCCCCCAGCTGCTCTGCACAGGCTTCCTGCATGTGATACTGTGAACATCATTTAAATTTAAGAAGTTCCCCACAGCTTGCTGGGCCGTCAAGGCCCTGTGGAGATAGACTAAGGCAGTCAACAGCCAGTCCTTCAGGGAGGCAGGCGGAGCAGGGCCTCTGGAGCTGGCTGCTCACATTCCAGCCCCACCTTTTAGCCGCTGAGTGACCTCAGGCGGGCAGTGAGTCTCAGAGCTGAGGATAATAACCATGCCCCCCAGGGCTGCTGTTAACACAGACACGCATGGAGACTGGAGTGGAAGGCGTAGAACCGCCCAGGGCATGAGGACCCTGTGTCAGCAGCTTTTCATTGGATTAACAAACAAACCAGTAAATACACAATGTCAGAGGCAGTACCCTAAAAGATTGAGCGGATGTTGTGTTAGGGAAGCCATACTTAGCGCTGGGTAGTAGGGAAGGGGTCTCGGAGTTAACATCTGACAACTAAAACGATCAGGGCAGAGTGTCCAGGGAGCCTCCCAGGGCTGGCGGGGAGGTGAGGGTGGAGTGCTGGCCAGTCCCCTGGGGCACTCGCCCCAACCCCACAGGCCCTGGCGAAGGGTCTATTTTATTTCAAATGGGAGAGAAAACTCAGTGTTGTTAGCAGAGGAGTGGCCATCTGATTCACACGCTGACTGTGTTTGAGAACAGCCTGCAGGGGGCAGGAGCAGCAGCATGGAGACATTGGTGGGGGCTGTGGCTGAGTCAGGAGGGGTGAGGTGGCTTGCTGACATTTCAGAGTGCAGCCAGCTGGCCTTGCAAACTGGGGCCTGTTCTCAGAGGAGGCCTGGGACCCTGGAGTAGGGGGGAGGTGACCTGTGGGAGGGCGGACAGCTGTGGGGTGGCGGCCACCTGACGGATGGAGTGTCTCCCACAGGGGCTGCATTGCGTTCTCGGGCTCCTATGCCTGGGCCAACTTCACCATCCTGGCGTTGGGCGTGTGGGCCGTGGCTCAGCGGGACTCCGTGGATGCCATAAGCCTGGTGAGCAGGGCGTGGGGTGGGCTTCAGGCTCTGCTCCTCTCACCTGCCTCAGTCGTCTTCCTTCCTTGTTCCCGTTTTCAGTCTTCCGAGGTCTTGTAACCAGCCACCCGGCTGCCTGTCCACGAGCCTACCAGCCGGCCAGCTTCTCGCTGGGTTGGCCTGGGAAGCCCCATGTCTGCTATTGTTTTCCCCAAGACGGACCCGGGTGAGGCCCAGAAGTGCCCCAGACGGGCCACTCCCCAAGGTGATCTGACCCTCTGTTTTAGTGAGCCTAAGACCTGACAAGAACAATTAGAGGAGGAAGAGTTTATTTGGGAGTTCACGGTTTCCAGAGGTCTCAGTCCACAGACAGCTGGCTCCATTCCTAGGCCGGAAGTGAGGCCGGACATCACAGCAGAAGCATGTGGTAGAGGGAAGCAGCCAGGGACATCACACCAGGACGCAGAGAGAGACTCCACCCACCAGGGACAAAATATATACCCCAAGTCATGCCCCCAGGGCCCACCTCTACCCGCAGCCACACCCTACCCGCCCCCAGTACCACTGTCAATCCCCGCGGAGGGAGGGCGTTAATGCACCGATTGGGTCAAGACTCTCATAACCCAATCCTTTAACTTCTAAGCCCTCTTGCGTTGTCTCACACACGAGCTTTTGGGGGACATCTCACTTGTAACTGTAACACCCTCCTTGGGGATCTTGTTTTTTGGGGAGTGGGGGGCAGAGGGCTGGGAGCCCTGGCAAGGAGGGAGCTCTGCTGCTTCGTTGAAGTCAGAGCTGATGCGGCTTCAGGGGCTCCCCAGCCCCGTGAGGCAGTGGGTGCCCAGCGCCAGCTCTCCCCGCCCTGGCTGCAGCCTCAGTGATTGAGAGGAGGTTTTCTCTGTGGTGGAGATGTGTCCGATGAACTCAAGGGATCTTCCACCTTGAAGATTCTAGAGCCAAGTCTTGGACCCTGTCATGGCCTCGGGAGGTGGGGTCCTTATAAGAAGGTTATTGCCTAAATGATAAACATAAAAAACCAAGGCAATGAATTGAATTCATGCATCCCCCAAACCCCCAGATCCTTTTCTGATCTCATTGCTGGTGGAGCCTGCAGGCTGGGCCCAGACCCCGTAGGCTCCAGTTGGGAGACTCAGCTCATCCCCCAGGTCCTGCCTGCTGGTGTGACCAGGCTTCTGGGCTGGTATATGCAGAGGAGGAGCTAGTTCCTAGAAGGCATGATGGAGGGGGGTCAGTGCCCACAAACTGTGGCTGTCTGTCTTGCAGTTTCTGGGGGGTTTGCTGGCCACCATCTTCCTGGACATCATCTACATCAGTGTCTTCTACCCACTGGCCGCCACCACGGACACAGGCCGCTTCAGCGCCGGCATGGCCATCCTCAGCCTGCTGCTCAAGCCCCTCTCCTGCTTCCTGGTCTATCACATGTACCGGGAACGCGGGGGCGACCTCCGGGCCCATGGTGAGCCCACCTCAACCTCCTCTGCCCACGGCCCCTGCCTAGACCTGGGACTCCAGGTACAGGCAGGCACATGGCGTGGCCTCCCCACCAGGCTGGGTGTGCATGCTCCTGGTCACTGCTGCCGGAGTGTCATAGTCTAGGGTGGTCTCGCTGCTGGGCTGTCCACAGGGTTGGTGGCGGCAGCCTGAGGCTGGCCTTCCCTTGGTGCAGAGCATGGGCGAGGCAGAGCGCAGCCTCTCCCCTGCTCTCCTGCCGTGCGGGGTCTCTGAGTCGACAGTGCAGGGTGTCCAGGGACAGCTAGAGTTGCTTGGGCCTGGGGGCCTCAGAGAAGCCAGCCCTAAATGGCAGGCACTTCTCTGTGGACAGCTTCTCGCCTCCCGCCCAACCCTGTGTCCCTGTCTCTCGTGGGGGCTGAGCCATTTTCCTGTCCCCTCTGACACTCTTCTTTTGCACGGAGGCAGGGCGAGGGCTTCAAGAGACGCAGGTGGCCTGGGGGAGCTCTGGGCAAGTGAAGGAGTGGCCTGTGGCTGCCCGCCCTCACTGACCTCAGCACCGCCCAGACCTGCCCAGGGAGAGGGGAACCAGGGGCAGTCCTCCCGTTGGACAAGGGGAGACAGGCCTTCAGGACGAATGTGCAGAGGGGGTGGGAGTGAGGCATGCGGGGCTCTCAGAGGCCACTACCCTGCCTGGCGCCGCCAGCCCTGGTTTTCTGGGTGAGGCAACTGCACCAGCTCCAGAGCTTTTTGGGTACAGTGATGTGGCCTCCCTGTGCCTGGGAGGGGAACTAGAAAGAAGTCCATAGGCCCAGGGGCGGGTGTCCCTCAGATTTCTGAGTACGTGCTGCTCAGCATGTGGCGTGGTGGCCAGGAGCATTGGCTCTGAGGCCTTGCTGCGTATGTTTGGCGGCCCAGTGCCATCAACTTCAAGCTGTGTGACCTCAGGCAAGTCAGTTCACCTCTTCGACTCTCAGCTTCCTTGGCAAAGCGAGGACTGGACACACCTGCTCTGGGCTGCAGGGGACAACTGGACAATGGCATGCTGGAGGCTCCGTGGCACAGCCACTGGCCACTCGCCTTGGCACCAGGACGCTCAGCACTGGCCTGGGATGGGGATGGATCTTGGTTTGGGCTCAACAGAATGTCCCAATTTCTCACCCTTATTTTTTCTTTCCTGCCACCCTCCCCACTAGATTTCCTAGGACACTCTCAGGAGCATAGCGCCTACCAGACGATTGACTCCTCAGAGCCACCTGCGGACCCCTTTGCAGTCCCAGAGGGCAGAGGTCAAGGCCCCCAAGGGTACTGAAGCCAGCCCCCTGCGCCAGCTCTGCCGCATCACTTTCCTGGTGCCTGGACATCCCTCTAGGGTGCTCCCGACCTCCCTTCCTTGGACCTCACGTGGAATGTGTCTCCCCATTCCCCGTCTCAGGGGCTGCTGGAATCAAGTGCCCTGAGAGGCCAGGACCCCGTGGCTTCCCAGCCTGTGAACACACCTGTCCTAACCTCCAGGCCCCCCCTCCCCCTCCCCTCGAGTCTCCCATTGTCCCCAGGCTGGAACGGGGGCTTTCTTTACTTCCCACCCTTAACCCACACAGACCCTGGAGCACTCAGGGTTAGGCTTCTCAGGACCGCTGATGGCCACCTCCCCAGGCCTCCCCAGTCTGTCTCACCCTTCTGCAGAATGCTGAGCACTTCAGGTCGCGCTCAACTCTAGCCCTCATCCAGCATGGGACTGAGGTCTGAGGTCCCTGTGCTGTCACTTGATGCTGGGGCCCCTGGGCCTAGAAGCAGGAGGTATCTGCAGCGTCCAGCACCTGGCACAGTCTGCAGCTTCCTTCTCAGCGAGGCATGGAAGCCTGAGGACTTCGTGGCCAGGCTGCATTTTGAGCCACGCTTAGTCTCCTGGCTGTGCTGGGGCACTTGCTCCGTGAATACCCAGGAGGAGCCCAGCTCTGACCCCGCCAAGGCCACAGCAGAGGCGGCGCTGGGCAGCGCACAGGAGCATCATTTCTGTGGATCAGAGGCCCTGGTGTGGGCTCCAATCCTCCTCTACCACTTAGCAACTTTGTACCTTCAGTGTCTTCCAGGGAAGGGCTAATAGTGCCTGTCTGGAGCCAACCGTGAAGTTCAGCGTAAAGTGAGCGGCCCAGGCAGGGCGCCTAAGTGACAGCATGCTGGTCACAGTGGAGCTACTCCTTGAGCCAGTGACAATGTTGGGTCAGGAGGCAAGGCCTTGTCCTGCAGCCCTGTGTTCTGGCCACAGAGCCGACTCATGTCCAAGAGCTCTTGGATCCCAGGGCCAAGGCCATTGCACTGTGACTGACTGGCCATTCACAGCTGGCTCTTCTGTCCCCTGGGCCCAGGTGCCTGGACTTCCCCAGGGGCACAGTCCTACCCTTCTCTAGTCATCTGTCAATCAAAAAAGGCTGTGTAGCCACCAGGTACCTGGCAAGAGCTTGGGGCCACAGTGGAGCCCCAGGTGCCTGCTCTCAGGAAGACGTGTGGAGTCGTCATCAGGAGATCCAGGCAGAGGCAAGAGCCCTGAAGGCAGGAGCCCTCTGGGCAGATGGGTGAGGCCGCTCTGGGGCCAAGAGACATTGCGTGGCCATAGTTATGAAAGACTAGAAAGCCTGTCGGGAGGGAACAGATGGCCGCGGTGCAGTGGCTGCGTGGAGTACCCCCTAGCAGTTACGGTGAACGAACCTGGCCATATTGGCGCTGCTCCCGATGTGAACAGACTGCAGAAGGCGCGTGCAACCGGGGCGCGCTAGTGTGCCCCTAAACACCACCGCAGCGCCTGCTCGGCTCCTGGGTGCGCGTGCCGGAAGGTGTGAACACATGAGCTAGAAGATGCATCAGTGAGGGCTGTGGCCTGGGGGAGTGGGACCGGAAGGCAAGCCCGTGCCTCTTGTCTCATGGGTCCCTGGCGTGAGGAAGGCCTGCACTGTCCGTGCTGTGTCAGGAGTGGGTCAGGCTTCCCAGGAGTGAGAGGGAGGCGCGGCCTGGCTGGGCAGCGGGAGCAGCAAGGACAGCATATTGACAGGCCTCAGTTCCTTGTCCCCATCCCCCAAGCTTGATCTGCTCTCCAGGGGAAGGGCCCCAGCTGGCTCAGGAGGGATTCCCAGAAGCAGACAGGTGAGAGCCAGGAGCTGGGCTTTCTGTCATGCCAAGGGCAGCCCTGGGGGTGGGGAGGTAACTGGCATTCTTTGTTCAGGTGCTGGGGTTGAACCCAGGGCTTTCTGCCTGCCAGGCGAGGCTCTTCCACTGAGCCACAGCCCAATGTCTGCCCTTCTAGCAGCCGTCAGACTCCTCTTGCCTCTGGCCATCTCCCCTTTGGCTGGCCTTCTGGCTCAGATGCAAGAGGTCTCCTGAAAGCGTGTGTATTGCAGGCAGGTTCAGAGGCGATGTGCTGAGTTTATGGGAGCCGTAGCTTAATCCCTGTGATGGGTGAGTAGTTACAGTGGACACTCAGCGGCACCTGCCGGCAGGGAGGCACCGGTGGAGGAAGGGGTCACTGGAGTGTGCGTGCCTTGAGGATTCTCTTGCGCCTGGCTCCTCTCCCTCCCTCTGCTTCCCAGCTGTGGGGAGCTGAGCAGCCTCCCTCTGCCACACCCTCCCCCCATGATGTTCTGCCTCACCCTGGGCCCAGAGCAGTGGAATCCGCCAACCAAGGACCTACACCATGAGCACAAAACAGACTTCAGCCTCTCAGTTGTTCCTATCCAGCATTTGGTCACAGCAACACAAAAGTGATATGCACTCCTAGAGAGCTGAAGTCACTTGTCCAGTTTGCAAATCTTGTTTTCACAAAGCTGAGCCATCCACAGGATGAAGCTGGAGGAATTCAAAGGAGGTCACTGCCTGTTCCTGTTGAACAAAACTGGACCAGGCCTCACCGTAGGCCTGTCCCCAGGGTCTCAGAAACCCCAGCTCTCACAGCCTGTCTCCAAAGTGGCTCTGGAGCTCGTAGCCTTGATTTAAATCCCAAATGTACCCTGGGACCAGCTACAAAAGAGATGACAGCCTCTGAACCTCACTATGCCTTAGTTTCCTGATCAAAAAAAAAATGGGGATAATATGCCCAACTCAGGGATGAGGGAGGCTCGACAATGGTGTGCTATAAATGTTTAATAAATGTCCATCTCATTGCCTGTATGACCATGTAAGTATTCAGAGCGAGGAAGGGAGTCACCAGGCTGTCTGCTTATCCAAACATTATTCACTTATGAATGTTACAAATATTTATTGAGTGCTTTCTACAAGTTTTCAGAAGATGGGGATATTTTCAGGAAGTAAAACAGGTTATACTCATTGGCAAGTGCAGGGCACTGAGGTCCAGTTCCAGGTGCTTGGGTGCTGTGTGCACAGCTATAAGCCCAGAGACTCTGCTGATTCTGTGGGTGGTTATAAAACATGAAGAACGGAACTCAGAATCACAGATTTGAGCTTAAAGAGAGTTTAGAGCTCCTGAGATCAGTGATTTAAAAAATCTATTTTATTTCAAACTTTGTCCAATAGAATACCTGTTATCCAAATGTAAAAGACAGCCAATATTACAGCATCCTCCGTCCTACCAGGGGACCCAGGACTCCCAACACACAACATGGAAATTCATCTCCTAGGTCCTTGCTTGGGCAGGCCCAGAAAGAGGAACTTTGAGCCAGTGTGGTGGTGCATGCCTGTAATCCCAGCATTTTGGGAGGCTGAGACAGGAAGATCACGAGTTCAAAGCCAGCCTCAGCAATGGCGAGGCGCTAAGCAACTCAGTGAGACCCTGTCTCTACATAAAACACAAAATAGGGCTGGGGATGTGGCTCAGTGGTTGAGTGCCCCGGAGTTCAATCCCACACACCAAAAAAAAAAAAAAAAAGGAGGTTTGCTCAGAGCTGGAATGTGGTGATATGGGAACAGGACTTTTTTTTCGGGGGGTGGGTACCAGGAATTGAACTCAGGGGCACTCAACCACTGAGCCACATCCCCAGCCCTATTTTGTGTTTTGAGTTGCTTAGCACCTTGCTATTTGCTGAGGCTGGCTTTGAACTCTTGATCCTCCTGTCTCAGCCTCCCAAAGTGCTGGGATTACAGGCATGCACCATTGCGCCCGGCAGGGAACAGAACTTCCAAAAATGAAAAACAGTGATTGAAATCAGAAACTCAATGGCTAGGTTCATTTATAGAACAGATAGACCTTCCAATGGCCTGGAAGAGACAGCACAGAGACAGAATATATGAAAGGTCAATAAACAGGCTGGAGGGCAAGACGGCAAACTGGGGGTGCCTGAGGAGTTGATGGGAGAGAAGCAGCATTCAAAGATGGTGACAGAACATTTTCAAAGTGAAGAGAGAAGCCTCACATCCAGGGAGCTAAACAATGAAAAGAAAAATCCACATTTACAGCCATAAGAATGGAACACAGAGCCGGGGATGTGGCTCAGTGGTCGAGTGCCCCTGAGTTCAATCCCCGGTACCAAAAAAATAAAGAATGGAACACAGTTTACAGGGGACATTTCCTTCCCTACTGTAACGTCAGCAAGGTGAGAAAGGGGCCCAAGCAATGCTTTATAAAAGCTGCAGTATGAAGGGGTGTGGGACGTGAAGCTGTTGCCACACCAGGCTCAATTTTACCCCCATGCAGGATGCCAATCATTAAAACCAGGAGTTTTGCAAAAGAGCATACTTGGGAGGCAGCTGAGCATGCGGTGACAGGAGATGGGGTCTCACTGTGGCTGCCCAAGGCTGGGGTCTGGGATCTTCATGGGCTGAAGCATGGAGAAAGTGACTTGAGGTTAATTAAGAGCAGGTAAAGCAGGCGAGAAGGGTTATTCAGGGATCCACTGTTAACCATCCTGACCCACACACCTGTAGTCAACTCAAAGCAAGTAACTAAGAGTAAGTGACGTTTAGAGAGTTTATTCAGGTTTTCTCCAAGCCCCTGTGGTGCTAGTGGGGAAACAGAAGAAAAAGAAAACCTTGATCAATTTCTTTAAAATGCAAGAAAAAGGAAATTTGACCATTAGCAAGCACACAAATAAGAAAGTTAAATGTGCCCTGGATGCAGTGGTGCATGCCTATAATCCTAGTGACTCAAGAGGCTGAGGTAGGAGGATTGCAAGTTTGAGGCCAGCCTCAACAACTTAGGCCCTGGCTCAAAATAATAGAAAGGGCTGGAGACATGACTCAGTGGTAAAGTGTCCCTTAGGTTCAATCCCCAGTAACAAGTAAGTCCTAATCATGCATTTGTATGTGAATTAAATTTTCTGCTTAAAATACAGTATTGTCGCTCAGATTTTTTTAAAAAAATTCCAGATACTTGGTTTACAACTGACACATCTATAACATGAACACAGGAATCCAAAAGTATGAAAAGTTATACCAGGCAAGTAAGGACACAAATAGAGCTGGTGTAGCTAAAGTAACACCAGACAACTTGACTTCAAGGCAAAAAATATTAGTAGAGGTTAAAAAGGGGACAAAACCTAAATAACAAAAGGCCCCACCCACCAGATTTAGGAAGAGCGATTTGACAAAAGTTTAAGAAGGAAGCTGTGGCCAGGTGCACTGGTGCACGCTTGTTATCCCAGTGATTCAGAGGCTGAGGTAGGAGAATCACAAGTCGGGAGCTGGCCTGGGCAATTGAGTGAGGACTTGTCTCAAAATAAAAGTGCTGACTGAGGATGTCGCCCAGTGCCTGCCCCGCTTGTGCGAGTGCCTGGCTTCAATCCCCAGTGCCGAAAAAAATGAAAAAAATTTAGAAGAAGAAAGCAGTAATTATCCTTCCTTCAAAACCTGCCTTAGAGTGTAAAGGTTTATCGGCGTTGATTTGCCAAGGAGGCTGGAGAGGTCGACGTGACCACCGCCCTTTCTCAGATGGACCCTTCAGTTCAGAGACGTCAAGGACTTGCCTAAAGTCACCCTGCAGCCCAAGGCTCTGGAGTACAAACCTTTAGACTCCGTTCCCGGTTTTCCTTCCTCTCCCCGCGGGTGTTTTAAAAGGAAAAAGCATGCACTCTGCACGGAGGCAGGAAAGGCGTGGCGGGCGCAGCGGGCAACAGCGCGGGCAAAGCTTGGCAGGTGGAAAGCGCAGGAGGAAGGTTCGGAGGCTTGAGCGGAGTGCGCGCCGCGCCCACTGCGCGAGGAGACGGGGACCGGGTGGATTTCAGCCCGTCTTGGAGAGACCTTAGGCTGGGAGCAAGAAGGTTGTTCTGGGTCACGTGCCCCGAAACGGTACGCACGGAGCCTGGGCGGGACCCCGGGTGCAGGGACTGAGCGGTGGGGCGACGCCTCGGCCGGGAGAACCCGGGCCCACCGGGGAGCATACACCCCGCGGCCCTGTGGGAGGAGGCCTGGCGGGCGGGCCTGGGGGCGGGGCCTGGGGCGGGGGCGGGGCGGGGCTCGGTGGGCGGGGCCAGGGAACCTGCTCTCGGAGTTCACCCGGCAACACCTGTCCTGGTCGTTAGCGGTCCACGGCCGAGGTCCCCCCTTCAGGTCAAACCGTACCAGGCGAAGGAGAAAAGGAGGAAGATTTCTGCACGTGAGGGCGGGTCCAGGAGGGCAGGAAACCGCCTGCTGTCTCTTGGTGGGAAGAGGAGGCTCTGAGCGCCCTGAGGTGGAGAGGGATGCGGGCAGCCTGGGGAGGGGAGCAGAGGTGGTAGATGGACCCAGGCCGGGCGGGTAGGAAGGGATCCTGTGGACTGAGTTGTCTCCAGTCAAATTTAGCAAGCGGTGAGGGAGGAGCGGACCTGGTTCGAAGTCAGCCCTGGTTTGGCCCCTCTGCAGCGCTGACCAGCTGGCTGTAGAGCCGGCTTGTAGGGCGGCTGGGCAGGCAGGCCTTCCAAGTTCCAGTATGGTCATTTCTAAAACCCAGAACCTAAGTCTTAAGGCTTCAGTGCCTGCTGAAGGCTGCGCAGAGCTTAGCATGGTCCGTTCATTGAACACACGTGTACAAGCCACTGCCATCAGTGCCAGACTATTGTTAGTCTTACAAATACAATAGAGGAAAAAGAGACAAAGGGTATGTTTGGCTCCATGCACTAAAAAAAGAAAAACAATAATTTCTTCAGTATTGTGGTGGGTGGTACCTGCCATGGAGGAAGATAATGCCAAGTAAAGAGAATGGGAGCTGGTAGAGTGCTGTAGTTGGGGAGAGAGCCATGGAGGAATGGCTTGAAAACATGAGGGAAAGAGAGTTCCAGAAAGAGGGAACCGCAAGTGCAAAGGCCCTGTGGTGGGAGCATGTGTGGCATGTTGGAGAAACAGCCAGGAGCTGATGTGTTTGCAGCAGAGTAAGGAGGAGAGGAGCAGGACTGAGGTCAGGAAGTTAACAGTCAGTCCCAGGGGTCAGCAAACTTCCTAAATGTCAGGCAGTAAATGTTTTATTTTATTGTTTTTTTTTTTTT